>JBBGZY010002665.1:0-290000 GCA_037952925.1 Lithobates clamitans | reverse complement strand
GCACCTTGCCTTTGCCCAATTATGGCTCTCTTTGGTGACGGCGCTGTGATTAGCCAAAGCATACGGGTCATAGTGCATGCTTGGCCAATCATCAGCCAGCAATGCATTGCGATCACGCAGTGCATTATGGGGCGTGACGCACCACTCGAATTTGGTGCGGACGCCCCATAATGTTCGATCTTCGTCAAACGATCGAACAGCTGATGTTCGAGTCGAACCCGAAGCTCATCCCTAGTCCTTAGTCTGCTTGTCTTCAGAAAACTGTTTGCGGACTTTCTTGTGCATCATCTTCTTTCTGGGATGACAGCCATGCAGACCAATTTGATGCAGTGTGCGGCGTATGGTCTGAGCACTGACAGGCTGACCCCCCACCCCTACAACCTCTGCAGCAATTCTGGCAGCACTCATACGTCTATTTCCCAAAGACAACCTCTGGATACGACACTGATCACATGCCCTCAACTTCTTTGGTAGACCATGGCGAGGCCTGTTCTGAGTGGAATCTGTCCTGTTTTAACGCTGTATGGTCTTGGCCACCGTGCTGAAGCTCAGTTTCAGGGTCTTGGCAATCTTCTTATCGCCTAGGCCATCTTTAGGTAGAGCAACTATTCTTTTTTTCAGATCCTCAGAGAGTTCTTTGCCATGAGGTGCCATGTTGTATTTCCAGTGACCAGTATGAGAGAGTGAGAGCGATTAACCAAATATAACACACCTGCTCCCCATTCACACCTGAGACCTTGTAACACTAACGAGTCACATGACACCGGGGAGGGAAAATGGCTAATTGGGCCCAATTTGGACATTTTCACTTAGGGGTGTACTGACTTTTGTTGCCAGCGGTTTAGACATTAATGGCTGTGTGTTGAGTTATTTTGAGGGGTACAACAAATTTACACTGTTATACAAGCTGTACACTCACTACTTTACATTGTAGCAAAGTGTCATTTCTTCAGTGTTGTCACATGAAAAGATAGAAGAAAAGATTTACAAACATGTGACTGAGGGGTGTACTTACTTTTGTCAGGTACTGTATACACACACACACACATATATATACACACACACATACAGTCAGGTCCATAAATGTTGGGACATCGACACAATTCTAATCTTTTTGGCTCTACACACCACCACAATGGATTTGAAATGAAATGAACAAGATGTGCTTTAACTGCAGACTTTAAGCTTTAATTTGAGGGTATTTACATCCAAATCAAGTGAACGGTGTAGGAATTACAACAGTTTGTATATGCGCCGCCCACTTTTTAAGGGACCAAAAGTAATGGGACAGATTAACAATCATCCATCAAACTTTCACTTTTTAATACTTGGTTGCAAATCCTTTGCAATCAATTACAGCCTGAAGTCTGGAACGCATAGACATCACCAGACGCTGGGTTTCATCCCTGGTGATGCTCTGCCAGGCCTCTACTGCAACTGTCTTCAGTTCCTGCTTGTTCTTGGGGCATTTTCCCTTCAGTTTTGTCTTCAGCAAGTGAAATGCATGCTCAATCGGATCCAGGTCAGGTGATTGACTTGGCCATTGCATAACATTCCACATCTTTCCCTTAAAAAATTCTTTGGTTGCTTTCGCAGTATGCTTCGGGTCATTGTCCATCTGCACTGTGAAGCGCCGTCCAATGAGTTCTGAAGCATTTTGCTGAATATGAGCAGATAATATTGTCCGAAACACTTCAGAATTCATCCTGCTGCTTTTGTCAGCAGTCACATCAACAATAAATACAAGAGAACCAGTTCCATTGGCAGCCATACATGCCCACGCCATGACACTATCACCACCATGCTTCACTGATGAGGTGGTATGCTTTGGATCATGAGCAGTTCCTTTCCTTCTCCATACTCTTCTCTTCCCATCACTCTGGTACAAGTTGATCTTGGTCTCATCTCTCCATAGGATGTTGTTCCAGAACTGTGAAGGCTTTTTTAGATGTTGTTTGGCAAACTCTAATCTGGCCTTCCTGTTTTTGAGGCTCACCAATGGTTTACATCTTGTGGTGAACCCTCTGTATTCACTCTGGTGAAGTCTTCTCTTGATTGTTGACTTTGACACACATACACCGACCTCCTGGAGAGTGTTCTTCATCTGGCCAACTGTTGTGAAGGGTGTTTTCTTCACCAGGGAAAGAATTCTTCGGTCATCCACCACAGTTGTTTTCCATGGTCATCCAGGTCTTTTGGTGTTGCTGAGATCACCGGTACGTTCTTTCTTTTTAAGGATGTTCCAAACAGTTGATTTGGCCACACCTAACGTTTTTGCTATCTCTCTGATGGGTTTGTTTTGTTTTTTCAGCCTAATGATGGCTTGTTTCACTGATGGTGACAGCTCTTATGATCTCATATTGAGAGTTGACAGCAACAGATTCCAAATGCAAATAGCACACTTGAAATGAACTCTGGACCTTTTATCTGCTCCTTGTAAATGGGATAATGAGGGAATAACACACAACTAGCCATGGAACAGCTGAGCAGCCAATTGTTCCATTACTTTTGGTCCCTTAAAAAGTGGGAGGCACATATACAAACTGTTGTAATTCCTACACTGTTCACCTGATTTGGATGTAAATACCCTCAGATTAAAGCTGAAAGTCTGCAATTAAAGCACATCTTGTTTGTTTCATTTCAAATCTATTGTGGTGGTGTATAGAGCCAAAAAGATTAGAATTGTGTCGATGTCCCAATATTTATGGACCTGACTGTATATACACACATATATACACACACATATATACACATATATACACACACATATATACACACACACACATATATATACACATATATATACACATATACACACACACATATATACACACACAGCCACTTTTTGCAATATTTCTATTGCATTATTCCTGAGCACTCGGCGGAATGTTCTGTATAGTAAAGCGGATTATCTTCAAGGTCGTCTATAGAAGAGACGGAGGAATCACAATTATATGAGAGAGAAGAATTAACTGAGACTGCACATACACTTAAGTAATGTGGAAATCTATCAAAACGAGGTTTATTATCGATCGGTAAACAATTCAGTCTTTGTGTCAGAGAATAGAAAAGAGAAGCCATGGCACGGGCAGGAAAAGGCGTATTCGGAATGAGATTCAGGGGGATGGTTTTCGGGAACACTGGACCGTGTGATATGAAGTGGAACATCCAGACATTATAATAAGAAAACATTACAAACATTCTTTTTTTTTTGCTCTCTTTGCTACAAAGTTATTGTTTCCTTTGCAAGTCATTGTTCCATGGATTACATATAGTTGTAACAGGGCCGCTGATAGGGTGGACCACCAGTCCTCCTGTAGAGGGCCCGAGCACACAAGGGGCCCGAGCACACAGGGGGCCCGAGCACACAGGGGGCCCGAGCACACAGGGGGGCCGAGAACACAGGGGGCCCGAGCACACAGGGGGCCCGAGCACACAGGGGGCCCGAGCACACAGGGGCCCGAACAGCAGGAGGAATCAGTGCAGTCGGACGGAGGGGGAATTACAGAATGCGGCTTTCTGAAAAGAAGAAAATGGTTTTCTCTCTTCCTCCCATCGGCTTTCAGCTGCTGCAGGGAGAGACACAGACACAGCCCCCCGCGGAAGCTGTGAGCTTTCCTGTCCTGTAAAAAATAACAAATTGTAAAAAAAAAAAAAAATCATTGTAAAATACATTCATTTTAAAACATTTAATTATTTTTTTTTAAATTATACATTTTTTGTTCAAAAATGAATAAGGCAATTTAAAAAAAGGACTAATTCACACAGCTTCTGTTATCTTTGTGTCCTCTAAGAATGATTTTAGTATATTTTTAGTGAAAATGTTGTTCTAATATATTCGAGGGGAGCCCTGTGAGGTAGGCTGTACGGGGCTTCGTGATTTCTAACATCAGCCCTGGTTGTAACCTGTACAAAATGTATTGGGAGGGGTTATTGTGAGCATAAATGAGCACACAGAAGGTAGGTGCATACAGAAGGTAGGTGCATACAGATGGTAGGTGTATACAGAAGGTAGGTGTATATAGAAGGTAGGTGCATACAGATGGTAGGTGTATACAGAAGGTAGGTTCATACAGAAGGTAGGTTCATACAGAAGGTAGGTGCATACAGAAGGTAGGTGTATACAGAAGGTAGGTTCATACAGAAGTTAGGTCACACAGAAGGTAGGTTCATACAGAAGGTAGGTTCATACAGAAGGTGGGTGCATACAGAAGGTAGGTGTATACAGAAGGTAGGTTCATACAGAAGTTAGGTCACACAGAAGGTAGGTTCATACAGAAGTTAGGTCACACAGAAGGTAGGTGCATACAGAAGGTAGGTGCATACAAACGGTAGGTGCATACAGATGGTAGGTGTATACAGAAGGTAGGTGCATACAGAAGGTAGGGCTATACAGAAGGTAGGTTCATACAGATGGTAGGTGTATACAGAAGGTAGGTTCATACAGAAGGTGGGTGCATACAGATGGTAGGTGTATACAGAAGGTAGGTGCATACAGAAGGTAGGTGCATACAGAAGGTAGGTGTATACAGAAGGTAGGTTCATACAGAAGTTAGGTCACACAGAAGGTAGGTGCATACAGAATGTAGGTGTATACAGAAGGTAGGTTCATACAGAATGTAGGTGTATACAGAAGTTAGGTGCATACAGAAGGTAGGTGCATACAGAAGGTAGGTTCATACAGAAGGTAGTTTCACACAAAAGGTAGGTGCATACAGAAGGTAGGTTCATACAGAAGGTAGGTGCATACAGAAGGTAGGTTCATACAGAAGGTAGGTTCATACAGAAGGTAGGTGCATACAGAAGGTAGGTGTATACAGAAGGTAGGTTCATACAGAAGTTAGGTCACACAGAAGGTAGGTGCATACAGAAGGTAGGTGCATACAAAAGGTAGGTTCATACAGAAGGTAGTTTCATACAGAAGGTAGGTGAATACAGAAGGTAGGTTCATACAGAAGGTAGGTGCATACAGAAGGTAGGTTCATACAGAAGGTAGGTGCATACAGAAGGTAGGTTCATACAGAAGGTAGGTTCATACAGAAGGTAGGTGCATACAGAAGGTAGGTGCATACAGACGGTAGGTGCATACAGAAGGTGGGTGCACACAGAAGGTAGGTGCACACAGAAGGTAGGTTCAGACACAGTCCACTAGACAGTATAAATTACTATGCCAAGGTAACTTAGAATAGTTCTGTACCACTAGACTAGGAATCAGCAATAAACAGTCATATAAGCATTAACTGCAATGTGAGTAATAATACTATAACTAGTGTAGAGTGCACTCTAGGAGGATGGCTGGGATATGGTGCAATGTCCATCTTAGCATAAGCAATAGGTGAAGGTCTCTGTGTAGCAGCTGTAAAGGGACAGTCTTTAGTTCTTACTTAAGCCGGCTGGCGTTGGGGCCCAATTGTATCATTGGTGCACATGAGAATAGTCGCAGTTAAGCCTGCAGACAGCAATAAGGCTACTATATAGCTGTATGGTCATTTCCTAAAGGGCTCGGGCTCTCTAGAAGCAGACAATACATCCCCACAGCAGCTGCTCACCAGTCCCAGCGATATTGCAGCTCACTATCCGGTCACATACAGCAACCAGTCCACTCTCTGCTCTGCACCCAGGTGACTCTGGCTGTCAGCACATCTGGACTCAGAACCCTGGATCCCGATCAGGCTACCATTATGAAGCCGTGATGGTGCACACAGGACAGCGACATGCACTCTCTAGTCTCCCTCACAACAAGAGGAAGCCGTGTCCTGTACTGCCCTCTTTCCCCTCCCCCTGGCAATCTCCTCTCTGGGAAATGCAGCTCAAAAGCGCTTGGCCACAATAGAGTCTCTCTCCGATTGGACTACAGTTCCCACAATGCAGTGCTGCCTGACTCAGTCTATTGAACTCTTCCTGCTCAGCAGCCCCCTCCTCTGGCTGATGAAGCTGTTAACCAGTTCCGCACCGCAGGGCAGCAGTCATAGAGAACAGCTGCATCCAGTGTCTCTCTCACCCTCCATTCTATAAATGTCTCTGTAAATGGCGGTGAAGAAAGGAGAGCGTTTTTCTTTCAGCATCCCGAACTCTCATAGAATTAACATCTAATCATTGCTTTGGACAAAATCAATGTCTCGCCTTTTCTCCTTTCTTTAGGAATAATCCCAATGGGAGGTATGCTGTGCGATCGTCAAAACCCAAATGCCATGCATACATAACAAATAAATTAATTCTGCCTGTAATTAAATGTTTATTGATTTTTCCATGTTGGCAGGAAAACCTAAGAAACGGTGCCGTGGGAACGGCGGTAATAGCGGGTTGTCTGCGGCACTTCCGTGTTGTTGTTCCTCCGGGTCTCTGTGGCCGTTCTATAATTCTACAGCAGGTTAGTAGTTTTAATACGTGAGACCCGGTGACATTAAGGGATAGGAGGCGTCCTGCAGAATACGAGATATGAGATGCCAGAGGAGGTTGTTACTTGTGTGGCCACCCTGCACTTTAGTGGGTGCGTGGGGGAGGTGAAGGGTGGTGCATCGGCAGCAAACACTCGCAGTCCAGTTGCAGAAACAGAACTGTACTGAAGTTTATGTTCATCAAAACACAACTAACCCGGCTGGAAGACAACCCAACTGGGGTTACCGAGAGGTTACAGCGATGAGTACGGCAGTAAGTCTCCGGTGTACCGACAGCATCTGTCTCGGGGGGAGAAATGCGACCTGGCCGGGCCGTACCCAAGTGGGGTGGTCTCCAGGAAGGAGAGCGTGTCCCTACTCTTTCCCTACTCATCTGGAACCTCTGCTGATAAATACTGTCTGACAGATGGGTGACCTGTCTTTACACTATCCACACATAAAATTTGCACCAAGGCCGGGAGCCAGGGTCTTAAATAGACCCTGCCTGACCCAAGATGGCTGCCAGAGTCACATGGGGCACCAGCATCCAATCAGAAAGCCGCCCCAGTGACTATAGAGGAACCATGATCCTCTGGACTTCCTCTCCTACTGCAATCTTTCTGCGGTCTGAGCGCCACCTGCAGTGGAGAGAGCAGACTGCAGGTGTCTACATTTATTTTTCCTGGGTGGTTACTAACCTGGGACAATAATTAGGTGCTAATTGGGTTTCTCCCTTATATTTCAGAGGTGCTGCAATACCCTACCATGATCACTAGATGTCTCTGATATCTAGGGCCATAGCTATGGGGCTCGGTAAGCCTTTTTGCTATTGAGCCTTTGTGTCCCACTCCCTGCTGTTTCTCACTAGTAATCTTCCTGCAGGGGTACATGCTGGAGGAGGTTAAAAGGGGTGCCGGTGTGGCCTGGTGGTGAGCTCTCTTTCCTCCAGGCCTTGGCCTGGGGAGGACGTGTTTGGAATTTGTGGTGTGTAGGCCTGAGCCCTATGGGCCTAACACAGGTTCAGCTGAGTGGTCCTGCCAGGTCGAGGAGGGTGCACTTTGATGTAGAAGAGCCCGATGGATGCCTGCTGGTGAGGGAGGGGTAGCAGATGTTGCCCTCAGAAATTCCAGCCTATCTTGTACCAGGTGCTGGAGGCCAATTAAGAGAATAGGGCAGCAGGCCAGGAGGGGAAGACCTGCACTCAGGAAGAGCTGACTGTAGACTTCCTGATCCTTATGGCGGTGGGGGCTAGGGCGGGGTGCAAAAGGCCTTTCTGGCTAGGCCGAGATTTCCCTGAGGGAGACTATTCCCCTGGAGGGTCCCAGGAGAGGTATACCTATGGAGGAAGTGCCTACAGACTGCCCAGCCCGGTGAGTACTAATGATGGCAGAAGGAGAGACTGTTAAAGGGAGATGACTGCTTAAAGTGCTGCATATGCTTTCACGTGCGACTACCATGAACTGTCCACTAAGTGTGATTGACTGTGTAAGGTGACTCTGCAGTATATGTCGATGTGATGTGACTGTTATGCCATTTCCTGAGTACCATCAGTAAAGTGCAGCAATTCTACTCATGTGTGGACATTCCTTCCTTGGTTAATTAACCACTTCTAGACCACCTACCATATATATACTGCAGCAGGGCAGCCCGGCTCCATAAAATCACGTACCTGTATGTGATATCATGCATGGTGTTTGGGGTGCGCGTGCACACCGCTAGGTGACCCGCTCCTGCTGTGATTGGTCCCAGCCACCCGCAATCATTCACAAGAGAAGCAGAATGGCGGTCTGCCTATGTAAACAAGGCCGACCGCCGTTCTGCGAGGGAGGAAGAGAGAGATCTGTGTTCCTGCTAAGCAGGAACACAGATCTCTCTCTTCCCCTAGTTAAGCCATCCCCCCACACAGTTAGCAAGCACTCCCTAGGAGCACACTTAACCCTTTGATGGCCCCTGATGTTAACCCCATTCCCTGCCAGTGTCATTTATACAGTGACAGTGCATTTTTTTAGCACTTTATCACTGTATTGGTGTCACTGGTCCCCAAAAAGTGTCACTTGTGGTCAGATCTGTCCACCGCAATGTTGCAGTCCCGCAAAAAAATGCTGATCGCCGCCATTACTAGTGAAAAAAAAAAGTCCATAAAAATCTCCCATAGTTTGTAGACACGATAACTTTTGAGCAAACCAATCAATATACACTTATTGGGATTTTTTTTTGTAGCAGAATGCATATTGGTCTAAATTTATGAAGAAATTAGATTTTTTACATTTTTTTTTATTGGATGTGTTATAGCAAAAAGTAAACATAAGACAACAGTAAAGTTAGCCCAATTTTTTTTTTATATTGTGAAAGAAAATGTTCCGAGTAAATTGATACCCAACATGTCACGCTTCAAAATTGCGCCCGCTCTTGGAATGGCGACAAACTTTGACCCTTAAAAATCTCCATAGGCGAGGTTTAAAAATTTTACAGGTTCCGTGTTTTGAGTTACAGAGGAGGTTTAGGAATAGAATGATCGCTCTCGCTCTACCGATCGCGGCGATACCTCACATGTGTGGTTTGAACATCGTTTCCATATGCGTTCGCTTCTACACGCGAGCTCGGCGAGACGGAGCGCGTTTACATTTTTTTTTTCTTATTTCTTTTAGCTTTTTATTTTTTATTTTTACACTGTTCTTTTTTTTTTTTTAAATGTGTCTCTTTTATTCCTATTACAAGGAATGTAAACATCGCTTGTAATAGAAAAAAAGCATGACAGGACCTCTTAAATATGAGATCTGGGGGGTCAAAAAGACGTCACATCTCATATTTACACTAAAATGCAATAAAAAAAATGTCATTTGAAAAAAAAAAAAAAAGTCCCTTTAAGAGCTATGAGCGGAAGTGACGTTTAGACGTCGCTTCTGCCCTGCAATGGAATGGAGACGGGTGGCGGCCATCTTCCCCTCACTCGTCTCCATACCTAACACCGAGAAGGATCCGATGGCTCCGGTGAGCGGCGGAGGGCACCGGAGAGCGGCGGGAAGGGGGGGCGAATCCGCTGCAGAGACCACTATTATCGGAATATCGGAAACCAGACCGCCTGCCGAAGAAGAGGATACCGGGGTTATGGTAGCTAACTGCTGCCATAACAAAGATCTCCCTCTTCAAAGTGCCGAAGTATATTGGCGTGCGGCGGTCCGGAAGTGGTTAATGTCAACTGCTGGGGGGTGTGGTGTGGTGGCCCCTGGCATGGATTGGGGCACAAAATGGTGGAGGGTTTTGGCCTCAGCGGGAGGGACAGGAGCGGGGGGGGGGAAACCTGAGCTCTTGGCGCCATCCCTAGACATTCACAACCCCCCCTCCAATGGGCGGGAAATGGAGGGGAGTTACAATCTGGTACTTGAGTGTTTAAAGCCCCGAGTGATGGAAGAATGGTGAACCCCTCCCAAAAATAAAATAAAAAGGTGACTTTGTAGATATAATGTATGCAGCCCCTGTTCATATCCAAGCCTGCCTGTCCGCGCTCCGTGAGGACATAAATACGGCTTCCGATGACACAAGAACAAGATATGACAAGAGAATATGAAGCCAGATCTTTAATGACTTACCCTTTGCTCGGTCTACTTGTGTCACTTCACATTGACTTACATTGTGCAATCACTCTGCCGTCTAGCAGAGGAAAGGACGCGGTGAAGCTCGGCATCTCATTGCGACGCGTTTCTCTAAACATTGTTCTACTGTAACAATAAACATATCTGTTACAGGACTTTCCGCTCCGGCGACTCGGCACAAACCGCCGAGAGAGTAATTGCTACAAGTTCCCTTTTCCCGATACACCTCGCCGATTTTTATTTTTGCTTTATTTATTTTTATACAATGTGTCTGCCCGTTCTTCCGTGTAACAATTTAATGTCCCCCTTCAGGATCCCTGACCTTTGTGTCCCTTCAAATTTCCTGGACCACAAATAACCAAATAATGGAAAACAAATAATCGCAGGAGGCTTTTTTTTTTTTTTTGGAAGAAGGGTACATGCGGTGCCAAGCAGTAGTGGCGGGGGGGGGGGAGGGGGGGTGGGAGCTTTGCTGAAGAAAATATATCCGCTTGCACTTTGAAGGATGTTTCTAGACTCCAAACATCTTCCATCGTAGTTTAGTATTCGGAAGCCGGTAACCCCCCCTCCCCCTCGGGGAACGCGCTAATGCCGCCAGACCGACCTTTCTGACCTTTGACACTACCATGTAGCCGGTGTTCTGCAGAGAAAGTTCTCCTCGGCGGATAAGGACCCCCCCTGTACTGCACAGCACGAGCCGGCGGAAATAGCCGAAGGCGAATAGTTCTAAATTAGCTTTACACGGCGCCTGTAAGAGGGCCCCTCGCTTCGCTCGCCGCGCTTCGGGCATGGCCTCGCTTCGCTCGGCACTTTTTATTCTACCTCTAGGTCCACTGGGATGGTGGGGCTTGAACCTGGACTCAGTGCGCAGGCGCCGTGTACAGCTGATTGAAGGTTTTCAGGTTCAGCTATTTTCGGTGGCTCCTTAAGTCGTTCGTACTGCGCAAGCGCTGCGCCTGCTCAGTACAGGGGGCGTCCTTATCCGCCGGGGGAACTTTCTTGGCGAGACACCGGAGTGCGCAGCTGCTCTTCTACCGGTAGATAGGAGGGCAGATGTCTGCGCTGGGGGGACAAGGTTCATAGCAGAGGCACGCTCGGGGTTATACATAATTGGCATCAGCAAAAACTTACCAGGAACCATCCTCCATGGAATATACTTTCCCTTCAAGTATATGTGAACCCCGCATTTCACAGGGATACCCGGGATAGTGCCGGCTGTCTATAGTATTCCTCAGTAGGTTATGAAGTGAAAAAATCAATTAGAAGCCTTTTTCATTTGTATTGGTAAGTGACCTTTTTCCTGCATGCCAGGGCTATGGGGGAGGGGAGGTTTTCTTGAACTTGCAGGTATTCTAAGAATCGGGACCTTGCAGGAGATGCAGGGGAGGTGCCCAGTGCTAGCAAATTTTGTGTCTGGGCCCCCTTATTGAACTGATGGGGCTTGGGCATCGTACGGGGGGGGGGGGAGTCTGGCTTTTGTACCATCTTATCCACGGCCCTGTGGCTGATAGATCACTGCACAGCTTTGACTGTTTCTACAGCTAAGGCTGAGCAGTGCAGCATCATCGACTGGGGTTTTTGGAAGGATGTTTTGGGGGTTTTCGGACCCCCCTGACCCCCCTTATCTACGCCCCTTGTAATAATATCACCGAAGCAGGAAGTCCCAGTCTCAAGCCCTAAGTCTAAGCTCCAATTAACATCTGAGAGTTTTTTTGCTTGTTTCCCAATACCTGACTATGCATGACTACAGTCAGCATTACTGATGAGCCAAACTGCCCTGGGTCCGATTTGAGCAGGGTTCTGCAAACCTCAAAGAAGTTCAGATGCCCAACCTGAACCCCACTAAAATCAATGGGAGTCAAATCTGTCTTTAGCACTGATATTTACAAAGGTAAAAAGTGTCATCAAATTACATTTCCTTGCTGGCTTATTAAGGGGAAAAAAAACTCATACAGATCCTTCTAAAGATCCCCCAAAATGCATAGCATAGACCTTTCAGATTTGGTGTGGATTTTAAGAGGAAACCTCACACAATAAATTAGCATTGGGCTCCCCAAAAATCCAAGCCAGACCCTTATCTGAGCATGCAAGCCAGGAAAGAAGAGGACTAACCTGATTCCCCTCCCCCAAACCATACCAGGTCACATACCCCCCCTCCGCATAGTTGGAAGGGGGTACCTTGCTAGGGGTACTGTAGGAGTTGCTGCAGCAATCAGCTATACAGGGCAATTAAACACTTTAAATACTCTTCTGCCTCCTAAGTTTTTGACACCCAATGCAGCAACTTAAAGTGATCGTAAGCCCTTTAAAAAAATTCCAAAAAAAAAAAAACCCTACAAGACAAATGCCGCGTACACACGATCGGAAATTCGGCCAGCAAAAGACCGATGAGAGCTCTTGGTCGGAAAGTGCGACCGTGTGTACGATCCATCGGACTTTCGCTGAATTCCAGCCAGCAAAAGATTGAGCGCATGTTATCAATTTTTCGGTCGGAAAAAGTTCCTATCCGAAAATGCGATCGTCTGTAGCAATTCCGACATGCGAAATTCCTACGCATGCTCGGAAACAATTTGACGCATGCTCGGAAGCATTGAACTTCATTTTCTTGGCTCGTCGTAGTGTTGTACGTCACCGCGTTCTTGATGGTGGAAACTTCAGCGAACTTTTGTGTGACCTGTGTGTATGCAAGCCGAGCTTGAGCGGAATCCCGCCAGAAAAGCCGTCTTATCTTTTTCCGACCAAAATTCCGATCGCGTGTACGCGGCATTAGGCATAATGTGTGTTATGCATAGCATACTAGCTCATTATGAATTACTTACCTGAGATCGAAGCCCCGGCAGCGGTCCTCGTTCACCGCTCTGGCGGCTGACAACGCTCCCGGGGTTACTTCCGGGTATCGTGGCTCCGGTGGTGTGATTGGCCAAAGCTGCGATGACGTCACTCCCGGGCATGCGCGCAGGAGCTGCCGGTAACGGCACAGTATAACTGAAGCAACGGCACGTACTGGGCATTGCTTCAGTTTGCTTAAGTGCACATGTGCCGATGACGTCGGCACATGCAAATACAAGGATATCTCCTAAACCGTGTAGGTTTAGGAGATATCCAGCATAGCTACAGGTAGGCCTAATTATAGGCTTGCCTGTAGTATAAAGTGGTTGTAAAGGGTTTACAATCACTTTAAGTGGCATTGCAGAACCTCCTGAGCCCAGATCTCCAAGTTGTCTCAAAATCTCTGAAGGCTTTGCACATGCTTCCTGAGACTCATCCTGCTAGACCTAAAAATGGAAGAGCTCCACCCAGACTAAACCCATCCGCTCCTTGTAAATAGTGATATGTGCTACACTATTTGAGATTGGTATAATAGTAACTGTATCGCGTCCTATAGATCAAAGAATTGAAATTTGGAAGAACAATGAGGCCTTCAGGACTTTCATGGTACAACCAAACTCACAAGACTAAACTTCTGTTAAGAATAGTGGCGGCCCGTCCATACAAGACGCAGTGGCGGCCGCCTACCTAATGTATGCGCCGGCCCCTAATCTACATGCGGGGTGCCGGACACATGGATTCCAAAGGTGTTTTGTTTTTTTTTTTAGAAGCACATGATTGGAGCCTAATGCCCTGTACACACGACCGGACTTTCCGACAACAAAACCGTGGAATTTTGTTCGAAGGATGTTGGCTCCAACTTGTCTTGCATAGACACGGTCACACAAATGTTGTTGGCCAACAATTACGAACATAGTGACGTGATATCTCCATTACGAACGCTAGTTTTACAAGGCCGTGCGCTTCCGGCTCGTACTTGATCTTGAGCATGCGTGAACTTTTGTGCGTCGGACTTGTGTACACACGATCGGAAAGTCCGACAACAAAGTTTTGTTGGTGGAATATTTGAGAACCTGCTAGCCAACAGTTGTTGGCGGAAAGTCCGACAACAAATGTCCGATGGAGCGTACACACGGTCGGACTTACCGCCAACAAGCTCACATCCAACATTTCTAATTGGAAAATCTGCTTGTGTGTACGCGGCATAAGGCTCTAATTGGCTTACAGAAAGGGTGCGCTCGGGGCACAGAGCACTGCGCCCTGAGGCCACACAGTGGTGTGACAATAGCCAATTAATATTTTCTATCGTCTTCCTGATTCTCCTCCAGGCCAATCAGGAAGCGGGTCCTAAAACCCGATTGGCCAAGAGGAGAAGCGATCGTATTGGACACCAAAGTGGGGGGGGGGGCGGAGCCAAACGCGGCTTGTGAGAAGACAGACTTCTCTAAGCTCTTGTGGACACACATTGATCCTCTCCCCTGCTCACTGCCTTGCCTCTTCTGTGCCCCGATCGCTCTACACACTCCACAGAGCCCGCCGCATCTACCGACAGGTCATCCCCCCAGATATACAGCGGCAATGACCCGATCCAAGAGGGATGATGGAGCGCCCCCAACATGCCGCCGCTGCCGCCCTTTCACAGCGGACGCCATGAAGGGAAGACAAACAGAAGGAGAAGGAAGCAGGAGCTTCCAAGCAGAAGGGTACCAACAAATCAGGCACAGGGGGCAATAGGGACATGCTGTACTATTGATGATCCGACCGATCGACTGACCCCCCAAAAAACGGAGCACCAGCCGCCACTGGTTAAATATAGTATTTATTACTCCATTTTTGTTAAAAATACATTTTGAATATTATTTTTATCCATACCGATCAGACAAAAGACACAAAACATTAAAACAGCTACGTTCCCCTTCAAGTACTGGATATTGTAGTATAGGAACCTCTCCAACATAAGGGATCTATAATAGTCAGAATCCAGTTTTTTGGCTCAACATGTTTCGCGGGAAACCCGCTTCTTCAGGAGTTTTGACAAAGGGGATATAGATTGTGCCGCTCAGACCAGCCAGCCAATGAGGTGACAACACCAAATGGCAGCCTCCCGGGCGAGTGTGGGAGCCAGGTATAGGTAAAAACATATATTGAATCACAGTTATCATGAGAGGTAGTCAAAGGGCGGTGCAGATAGAGTAGTGGCTACGTTCATGTGTTCAAAGGCCCAGAAGTCAAAGGAAGACCATAGTCCTTGCAATCAATCTGTAAACACACAGAGGAAACCCACAATTAGCAGCCCCCCCAATACCCACAATTAGCAGGCCCCCCAATACCAACATTTAGCAGGCCCCCCAATACCAACAATTAGCAGCCCCCCCCCCCCCAATACCAAGGGAACAAGATATTTTGGCCACAAGATAGGTACATCCTGTAAAGCCGGGGAAAAGGGAGAACCCAACACTGGATAAAGCCATGTGCAACTTCCGAGACGCCTACCAGTGTGGGTGTCTGACCAATTATGTTATAATCTGTTTCATTTTATTATTATTACAGAAAGTGATTTTGTCACGTAGAGGGGTCCTAAGTGTCAAATGCTGTAAGTACGTCCCATTCGTTATTCTTTTGTCTCAGCTTACTGTTCACCCCAATGTACCCCAGGCTGCAGACACAGTAATTATTAGGAAGGGTTCCCTGAGATGTGAAGGTCATTTCCAGGGTCCCTCCATTGTTAGAGGGGTTATGAAAAGGCTCCTCTATTATTCCAGATACATCACGTCTGTATCCTATCCCACCGCAAGCCTGCTTAATAAAGCAAAGAGCAAAGAGCAGTTACCCATGGCAACCAAACAGGACTCCTATCTCACCAGGCAGAGCAGAATTCTAGATGTTTGCTTTAAGAAACTGAACTTTGAGAATCAGATTTGAACTTTACTCTGTCTTATTATATAATCCGGCTATTCAGTTGATATCTTCGCCGGCTCTTTCAGAGAAATGTCAGTTCAGAGGTTCTCTTCGAATTTAAAACGATGTTTTTACTTTAAAGGGTGACATGAAATTCCCTCCAGCGTAGGCTGTGATAATTAACACACAATATGCTGACTATGTGCTAAAGCTGTAAAATTATTTTTATTATTATTTTTATTTCAGGTACTCATATGTCCCAATCTACAGTGCCTTGAAAAAGTATTCATACCACATTTCGTCATTTTACAACCAAAAATCCTTTCTCTGGTCATTTTGGGGGGGGGGGGGGGGGCAGGGGGGGGGGGGGGTCGGTGATATTCTGCCTCGACCCAGGTTGGGACAATTATCTCCAGACCACCAGGTCATTCCCATACTAGAGCTGGACATTACTTGCAGATCTTTCTGTGAGCATTTTTTTTGAAAGTGGGGTTCTTTTTGTTACCTTCTTTGCATCTGAGGGCTTTGTATATGAATAGTTACCTTATCTATTTGATTTTTCAGTTCATACATGCATCTTACCCCTGATGATTGGCAGCAGCCATGAAACGCGTTGGGTTAACAACTTAGGGTGCCCAGACATATTCATTCCAATCATGAATTTTAACAATAAAATTATTAATTGCCTGTATATCTAATATGTAGTTTATGATCTGTAATTTTATTTGTATTTCTGTATGTATTTGTTGTATCAATTATGTCCATTTACGTGTGTGACGGGAGTCACTTTGGGTGGGGGGCTTGTGCGAGTCATCTTACCTTGGAGAGCTCTGGGAACTCCATGTCCAGCTTCCCCGGACCCTCTCATGTGTAATGCACCCTGTGTCCATTAGGGGCACAAGATGACCGAGAACCCCACTATGATCTGTACTAATCGGACTCACTGTACAGCCACACTGGAATGTTGTGTGTGTCTATATATATATATATATATATATATATATATATATATATATGTAGCACTAACTCTCGGTGGAGCTGCTGGTTTAAAGCGGGCTGTTACTTTCACTCTCGATACCTCTGTTTCACCGTCACCGGGTCTAGGGTCCCGTTGAGTTTACCTCTGGATGATATAAGCACCAAACACTTGAGTATATTTTCCAATGCTTTAATGAACAAGTAATAAAGGAAGTAGCAGGAAAGAGGCAGAAGGAAAGTTGCAGGAAGCTCAAATACCTTTCCTTAGTATTCCCCAGAACATTCTTTGGAATTGAACACTTGTAGTTGAATGCACTCCCCTTGTGGGACTCAATCTTTGCCCGCCTGGATAGGCCTATCTCACTTGCCTAGCAGCCAGTACGCAGCACGAACAAAAGTCTCTGCCACAGACTTGTTTGGAATAAAACCCGTACGATCCTCTGCCACAGGATGTATTGGTTTGCAATGAATGTCAGACACAGTACTTGAACCTTTAAGCCAACCCGGCAATACTATACTGTAAGATTACTTCAGGATACGTCCTCCCACCGAGTCACCAGGCCCCTCTCCAGACCAGCACTCTGCATGATCCTTCCATGACGGGTCCTCCCCTGGGATCTCCTCGGTTGTCCAGCTTCTTCACTCAGGATAGACAGCTCAGGACCATTCCTCTGCTGCTGTGGTAGGCCCCAGACAGGCTTCTGGGCCCACCCACATGCAGCAGTGACATAGGCCTGTCGGGTGGCCAGCAGGTGGCTGAAAACGAACCCCTAAACATGGCGTCTGTCCCATAAATACCCTCTCCCAGAATGCAACTCGGAGGACCACCTCAACCGAGTTATCTCCGGGACAGAGGAGCACTCATACGCTTCAACACGTTGCTTTTCCAACACCGGCCCATGATGACAACGCCACCCACCGGCACAGTGTGGAATCACACGCAACTCAGCCAAGCTGGAACAGAGGCAAATCTAACTTCACCTAACAAGTAACCCACAAGATTTACCTATCAGATTAAAAATCTACCAGTGTTACATATATATATTGTATATTGTCTCATTCTGTTGTGGACTCTTTGCTGTGATGGTTTGGGGTGTGACTGTATTCTGTTGTTCTATTGTGGCTGTCTGCCTCGAATATTATGGGATGTGTAAGTGTGTTTTCTGTGAGGAAAGAGGGAGGGGGGATTCCTCCAACAGCTCTCCCTGCTGATAAGACTGTTTACTGATGATAAGTTTGAATACACCTGACCTGTGTGTCTATTGTTATTGGACAGTTTACCCCGCCCTGAATCCAAGGGTGGGGCTTGGGGTTTCTGAGTGATATATCTGTTGTATCATGTGCTTGAATAAAGGAGGTTTTGATGGTTTTCACCCTACACTGAGTGACTTGGTGGGCTAAAGGGTCTTGGATAGTGCTGGTTCTGGACAAAGGAAGCATTTACAGCGGACATAGTCCTGTTGAGGACAAGGGTTCGTCACAATGTGCAATAAATGTATTATTATTATTACAATTATCATGTTAAACAAATTTCCATGATTATATTCCAAATGATATGTTATTTATATTATTTATTTATTCATTATGATTATAAACATCATGGACTACCCCTAGGGGATTATGACATTAAATCAAATCAAAATGAATTCAATTATTCTTAAATTTACATATTTGTTCATCAATCACAATGATATGCTTCATGTAAAGTCCCACCTCCATTTTCCGTATTTTATACAAAAACATAATGTATTTTATTGGGATTTTATGTGATAGACCAACACAAAGTGGCACATAATTGTGAAGTGGAAGGAAAATGATAAATGATACAAATAAATATGTGAAAAGTGTTGAGGGCATTTGTATGGCGCCCCCTTTACTCTGCTTCCAATAAAGTGGAACCAATTGCCTTCAGAAGTCACCTAATTAGTGAATAGAGTCCACCTGTGTGTCATTTAATCTCAGTATAAATACAGCTGTTCTGTGAAGCCCTCAGAGGTTTGTTAGAGAACCTTAGTGAACAAACAGCATCATGAAGGCCAAGGAACACACCAGACAGATCAGGGATAAGTTGTTGAGAAGTATAAAGCAGGGTGAGGTTATAAAAAAAAATCTCCCAAGCTTTGAACATCTCACGGAGCTCTGTTCAATCCATCATCGGAAAATGGAAAGAGTATGGCACAACTGCAAATCTACCAAGAAATGGCCGTCCACCTAAACTGAACGGCCGGGCAAGGAGAGCATTCATCAGAGAAGACAAAAAATTAAAAGCTGCGCTCAAGGTTAAAAAATGGAAAGTGTAGTGAAATCAAAGCAGCCTGCACCAAGATCTAGTCTCCAAATCCCATCATAGAAAATAATGCAAAAAAGATGCGGCGCTAAAACATAATTAAACAAGCTATTAAAATGAATTAATATGAAATAACCATAAAAGTATATGTAAAATAATAATGACAGTGCGAGATGAGTAAACAATATCATACACTAATATCTAAAAAATTGTAGTGAATGAATTGAAAAATAAGAATACATAAACGTGGATAAGTAAATTAATAAAGTCCAAAACCAAATAGGAAAACCCGTGATAAAATAGGAAAAAGTGCCAGAAAGTGCCACAAAGAAGATGAGGATGCAGTTGGGGAAATCTTCTAAGGTTCCTCACACCCAAGGTGGAATTTCAGATGTGCTTACCAGATCCCGATGACTGCTATTACAGCAGTCAAAAACGGCACAGGGAAATTTGGGGCTCCCCACAACCTCAGCAAAAGGTACCAGTAAGCGACAGATGATATCTCAGGATTCAAAAACAAAAGGACAATCCATAGCCTGATACAGTCTTTTGTTATTCTGAAGAAATCCCTGTGTATTTCTCTGTGCCTCTGACTGTAATAGCAGTCATCGGGATCTGGTAAGCACATCTGAAATTCCACCTTGGGTGTGAGGAACCTTAGAAGATTTCCCCAACTGCATCCTCATCTTCTTTGTGGCACTTTCTGGCACTTTTTCCTATTTTATCACGGATTTTCTTTTTTGGTTTTGGAGTTTATTAATTTACTTATCCACGTATATGTATTCTTATTTTTCAATTCATTCACTACAATTTTTTAGATATTAGTGTATGATATTGTTTACTCATCTCGCACTGTCATTATTATTTTATATATACTTTTATGGTTATTTCATATTAATTCATTTTAATAGCTTGTTTAATTATGTTTTAGCGCCGCATCTTTTTTGCATTATTCATCAGAGAAGAGCCAAGAGGTCCATGGTAACTCTGGAGGAGCTGCAGAGATCCACAGCTCAGGTGGGAGAATCTGTCCACAGGACAACTATTAGTCGTGTTCTCCACAAATCTGCCCTTTATGGAAGAGTGACAAGAAGAAAGACATTGGTGAAAGAAAGTCATAAGAAGTCCTGTTTGTAGTTTGTGAGAAGCCATGTGGGGGACACAGCAAACATGTGGAAGAAGGTGATCTGGTCAGAGGAGACCAAAATTCAACTTTTTACAGATTTGCAAGGTTTCCACATCCTGCAGAGAAGTTATTGCCCTGCTTAGCTTAGTATCGTCCACAAATACAGAGATTGAACTGTTTATCCCATCCTCCAGGTCGTTTATGAACAAATTATATAGGATTGGTCCCAGCACAGAACCCTGGGGAACCCCACTACCCACCCCTGACCATTCCGAGTACTCCCCATTTATCACCACCCTCTGAACTCACCCTTGTAGCCAGTTTTCAATCCATGTACTCACCCTATGGTCCATGCCAACGCACCTTATTTTGTACAGTAAACGTTTATGGGGAACTGTATGAAATGCTTTTGCAAAATCCAGATACACCACGTCTATGGGCCTTCCTTTATCTAGATGGCAACTCCCCTCCTCATAGAAGGTTAATAGATTGGTTTGGCAAGAACAATTCTTCATGAATCCATACTGATTACTGCTAATGATATCGTTCTTATTACTAAAATCTTGTATATAGTCCCTTATCGTCCCCTCCAAGAGTTTATATACTATTGATGTTAGGCTAACTGGTCTGTAATTCCCAGGGATGTATTTTGGACCTTTTTTTTTAATATTAGTGCTACATTGTAAAAATTAGGAACAATGGTCTGGCAATTACTTGTCTGAGTTCTTTAAGTACCCTCGGGTGCAAGCAATCTGGCCCCGGTGATTTATTAATGTTAAGTTTTTCAAGTCTGCTTCTAATTCTGTCCTCTGTTAGCCATGGAGGTGCTTCCTGTGATGTGTCCTGAGGATAAACCGATAAACCCCATCCTTTGTAACCAGATGTCCTTCCTCATTCTTTATGGGGCCAATATGTTCTGACCTCCCTTTCTTACTATTTATATACCTAAAGAATTTTTTTTTTTTTTACTCTCCTCCACTATGTGCCTTTCATGTTCTATCTTAGCTGCCCTGATTGCACCCTTACATTTCTTATTGTATTCTTTGTATAGTTGGAGTGCTGATGATGATCCCTCAGCCTTGTATTTTTTGAAGGCCTTTTCTTTTGCTTGTACATGCATTTTTACGTTGGAGTTAAGCCACCCAGGACTTTTATTATCTCTTTTAAATGTATTTCCCATTGGGATGCACTGGCCAATACCGTTATTTAATATGCAAACCCAATTTTCCTCCATTTTCATTTTCCCCAGGATTTTATCCTATTTAATATCTTCTAGCAAGGAGCGTAGTTTAGGGAGGTTGGCTCTTTTGAAATTTGGTGTCTTTGTATCACCCTTGTGTTTCCTAGTGGTGTGATTATGCTGAAACCAATTGACCTGCGATCGCTGTTTCCTAAATTGCCCCGTATTTCCACATCCGTGATCAGGTCTGTATTGTTGGTAATCAGTAGGTCTAGTAATGCTTTGTTTCTTGTTGGTGTGTCTACCATCTGACCCATGAAATTGTCCTGCAAGACATTTAGGAAATGGCGAGCCTTAGATGAATATGCGGTTCCCTCCGCCCAGTCTATGTCTGGATAATTAAATCCAGTCTATGTGCGATAAGATAGATATTAGATAGATAGATAGATAGATAGATAGATAGATAGATAGATAGATAGATAGATAGATAGATAGATAGATAGATAGATAGATAGATAGATAGGATAATACAAGATAATACAGGGATTAAACCTGCTCCCCACTGAGACCTTGCAGCACACCTCCCAACTTTTTAAGATGGGAACGAGGGACACCTAGCAGCAAAAGTATGCAGGCATAGGACACACGCCCTGCCACACCCCCTTAAAGGGGAATTATACAAAAAAAATAGTTAAACCCAGAAGTGCTTTTTTTACCACTACTATTCCTTAATATTGGCTTTTGAAATGCAGCAGTTTTGAATTTGGATGAAAGGTTTATCACTGGGAAACACTTTTTGAAAGATAAAAAGTGCATTTTATATATAACTATATAGATTAGACCCAACTGTGGGACAAATGAGGAGGAAAGAGGGACAGAGGGACATTGCTCCAAATCAGGGACAGTTCCTTGAAATCAGGGACATTTCCTCGAAATCAGGGACAGTTGGGAGCAATGCATGCAGTAATTAACAGGTACTTTGCATTATGTAACCACCAGCTTCCACCTCAGACCCGTAATCTTTACCTTGCAGCTCTGATTTCTTTTGTGAACCATCTAACATCTTAAAGCAGCAAAGAAAGTCAGTGCTGGAAGATGACCCTCTGCCGGGCACTGAACACTGGGGGGGATTGGGGTGCAGGAAGCTATTAAAAAATCCAGCTGTTGTCACTGACTCCTCCTCTGATAGGTCTCAGCAGGGGCGGCGTTGTTGTTGTCACTGGCTCCTCCTCTAATAGGTCTCAGCAGGGGCGGTGTTGTTGTTGTCACTGGCTCCTCCTCTGATAGGTCTCAGCAGGGGCGGCGTTGTTGTTGTCACTGACTCCTCCTCTGATAGGTCTCAGCAGGGGCGGCGTTGTTGTCACTGACTCCGCCTCTGATAGGTCTCAGCAGGGGCGGCGTTGTTGTTGTCACTGACTCCGCCTCTGATAGGTCTCAGCAGGGGCGGCGTTGTTGTTGTCACTGACTCTTCTTCTGATAGCTCTCAGCAGGGGCGGCGTTGTTGGACCTGCCATCCATGTGCTCCGGGTCCTCTCCTATAGGCTCCGGGTCTCATTTGCAGTCATTGCCGCTCCCATCCAGAGCTGGACAACAGCCTTTGTTCGTTCCTGAATGTTGGTTCTAGGAGTTTTGGAATCCTGTACATCTCTTCTCTCACCTCCAGGAGTAAATCCATGTCTCCTTCACAAATTTTTTTTTTTAATTTTTCTGGGTGGAATTAGAGGATTTTGCACATTTTTAATGACTGGGTTTCTAGGAACAAAGTACTAATACCTTTGCAACCTAAATAAAATGAATGGACTCAAATTGTACTGCAAAGAATCGCATGCAATTTGAATAGGAATGCGGTGCAATTTCTGTCCAGATCGCATGCAGTTTCCCGCACTGCCCCCGTGTGAAGTCACTATGACAAGCCTGGGTTCACACAGGAGCAGTGTGGGAAACTACATGTGATTCAGACAGAAACTGCACCGCATTCCTATTCAAATCGGATGCAGATTTTTGCAGGGCCCATTCATTTTGTATAGGCTCAAATCACACCAAAAAGGTACCGGTTTCAGATATCGGAGCATTTGCACGAGTTCTTGTGCAAATGCTTAGTAACGGCACCAGTGCAACCCTAGTACAAGCTCCACAACATTTCAGAACTCTTGGGGTAATTATCTGGTGGAACCTCCTTTGGCAGCATTGACTTCACAAAGGAGCTTTCGGTAGCTTTGGATCCGGCACAACGTTCAGGAGGAATTATTGACCATTCTTCTTTACAAAACGGCTTCAGCTCAGACATTTGTAGGATGTCTGGTGTGAATGGTTCTCCGGAGGTCCTCCCACAGCATCTCTATGGGGTTAAGGTCTGAGCTCTGTCTGGGCCACTCCAAAGGGTGAATTTTCTTTTTCTAAAGCCAGTCTGTGGTGGATTTACTTGGAATCCGTAGGGTCATTGTGCTGCTGCATCTCCCAGCTTCTACTAAGCTTCAGCTGACAGAGAGCTGGAGGATATTTTGGTAAACTTGGGAATTCATTTTCCCCTCGATGATTCCAAGTGGCCCAAGCCCCAAGGTAGTGAAGCAAGCCCAAATGATTCCCTCCACCATACTTCACAGTTGGGATGATGTTTTGATGTTTGTAAGCTGTGCCCTCTTTGCGCCATTCTGTATTTGTGGCGGATTGGTGCCCCTCTTGTCCTCTGGTGAAGCCCCCCTTTGGTCTGAAGCTTTCAGATTTCATAATAAAAAGTGCTTCAGGTGCCTCCTCCTTGCTGAGCATAACAATGAAAGGGCCCTTATCCCATCCCCCTATTTCCTTTGTGAAATGAACATGCTGGAGAGCGATCAACTTACAAAAATGCTGCCCTTAGTGTGCACAGAATGCAATATGAAATGGGTTGTTCGGGGTTTAGAATGTTTTACATAAATATTGCGTGTTTTAGGCATACTTCAGATTTAAATACATTAAATAACGGCGATCAGATCTGCAAATTCAGCTCGTTGGTCCTCGTCGGACATTTATTGCTCACTAATGTATGTTTGTAGAATATGCAGCTGAAGCATTCGCAGACCCATAACAAATCAAAGCTTTAAGCACTACGGGAATATTCCAACAGATTTCCACTGATTTCCCTAAAGGAGGACCAGGAAGGGGTACGAGGGCTGGAGAACACGGGGGGTATTCTGAGATAAAGCCCCCCACTCAAAGAGGGACTGTGTGCTCTTCAACTACTGTCAGTCATCATGGGATCATGTGACCAATACTAGTGAGAGTCATTGGGACAAAAATGTATAACTTGCTGCTACTAGAGATTCTGAAAAGAATCTTCAATCTTGTAGACCAACTTTTGGATAAAGATACATCCATAGTATCCATAGTATTCCTGGTATTCCCAGTATCCATAGTATTCATATTATTCCTAGTATCCATAGTATTCCTGTTATTTATAGTATCCATAGTATCCTTGGTATTCCTAGTATCCATAGTATTCAAATTATTCCTAGTATCCATAGTATTCCTGGTATTCATAGTATCCATAGTATTCCTGGTATTCATAGTATCCATAGTATTCCTGGTATTTTAGTATCCTTAGTATTCCTGGTATTCCTAGTATCCATAGTATTCATAGTATCCATAGTATTCCTGGTATTCCTAATATCCTTAGTTTTCCTGGTATTCCTAGTATCCATAGTATCCATAGTATCCTTGGTATTCCTAGTATCCATAGTATCCTTGGTATTCCTAGTATCCATAGTATCCTTGGTATTCCTAGTATCCACAGTATCCAAAGTATTCATAGTAATAATAATAATATCCATAGTATTCATAGTAATAATAGTATCCATAGTATACATGGTATAGGTACAGGTATAACTATAGGCATAGGTCCTGTATAGGTACAAGTATAGGTGAAGGTTTAAGTATAAGTATAGGTATAGGTACTGTTGTTGGAAGGCAGGTACAGGTATAGGTATAGGTGTAGGTATAGATACTGAATAGGTATAGGTACATATAGGTATTGATACTGTATAAGTATAGGAATTGACACTGTATAGGTACATATAGGTATTGATACGGTATAGGTACATATAGGTATAGGTACATATAGGTATTTATACTGTATAGGTACATATAGGTATAGGTACATATAGGTATTTATACTGTATAGGTACATATAGGTATTGCTATTGTATAGGTACATATAGGTATTGATACTGTATAGGTATAGGTACATATAGGTATTGATACTGTATAGGTATAGGTGTACATATAGGTATTGATACGTTATAGGTACATATAGGTATTGATACTGTATAGGTACATATAGGTATTGATACGGTATAGGTACATATAGGTATAGGCACATATAGGTATTTATACTGTATAGGTACATATAGGTATTGCTATTGTATAGGTACATATAGGTATTGATACTGTATAGGTATAGGTGTACATATAGGTATTGATACTGTATAGGTACATATAGGTATTGATACTGTTTAGGTATAGGTGTACATATAGGTATTAATACTGTATAGGTACATATAGGTATTGATACTGTATAGGTATTGATAATGTATAGGTACATATAGGTATTGATACTGTATAGGTACATATAGGTATTGACACTGTATAGGTATAGGTGTACATATAGGTATTGATACTGTATAGGTACATATAGGTATTGATACTGTATAGGTACATATAGGTATTGACACTGTATAGGTATAGGTGTACATATAGGTATTGATACGGTATAGGTATAAATAGGTATTGATAAGGTATCGGTACATATAGGTATTGATAAGGTATCGGCAGGGGCAGACTGAGAACTCATGGGGCCTCCGGGCAATAGGAGATTATGGGGCCCCCAGGAAATCAGAGATTATGGGGCCACACAGTATACACACACACAGTATACAATCACACAGCATACACATACATGTACACACAGTATACACAGACAGATGTAAAAAAAACACAGATTTATACATACTGTCCCTGGTTTTACTGAGGCTGGCAACCCTGATGGGGCCCCCTAGTGGCCCAGGGCCCTCGGGCAGTGCCCGAGTGGCTCAATGGTCAGTCCGCCCCTGGGTATCGGTACATATAGGTATTGATACTGTATAGGTATAGGTGTACATATAGGTATTGATATGGTATAGGTACAAATAGGTATTGATAAGGTATCGGTACATATAGGTATTGATAAGGTATCGGTATGGTCTATGTTTCGGGGTTTTTGTTGCTTTATGTTCTTTTGTAGAAAACAGAAGAATTGTGATAATGTCCGGAAATGTAAATTGGAGATTTCTCAGTAATTACGTCTTCCAGACAAAGCTGAAAATAAACAGTTTAGAGTAATTTTCTTCCTTTGAGAAAGAAAAAAAAACCCCTAAAGTGTTTGAGTGATTTTGTTCTTGTCAAAAACGAACGATTTTCTTTTCATTATTTGCGCAATTCTAATCTTCCTGATACTTTACACAAAACAAAAAGTGGATTACCTATTACAGGACGTGTGGCAGATTACAGTCTCTGTATGAAAGGCGTATTAGCCGCATATCACACAATTTATGACTTTAGCTCGCAGTATACGGCGGATGGGGGAATGCGGAATTAAGACGTTCGCTCTTTTCATGGAAGTGGATTTGTCAATATGAAGTAAGAACGCATGTCGGAGAGATATGTCTCAGTTCACGTGGAATGAAATACCTGTTCATGTCTTTGTTATGGTAACCGGAATAATGTGCGGCCCACGCGGTAAAGAGCAATCCGAGGTAAACCAGTCGCTGAGATACATTGCTCTCCAGCAGAATCCGCAGCTGTGCGAAAGTCAGACAGTCCACCTTATAGCATTACAGTTTCCTTATACACTGTATATGGAATCTCTCGGTTATTTTACTGTATTTATCTGCAAGAAAACATTGCTGACATGTCACTATATACAGATACAGAATCAGATAATCTGTTAAAAAAATCCAAACAAACAAAAATACTCCAAATAAACGTTAGTATATAAAACTTTCCTTTCATATATAGTGTGACAGTAAGGCCAGTCCCACTTGAATACAGTGCTTAACACATCACCACAATGTTTTATGTCACACTGTATTTGCACAGCGGATTTTCAAAGGCAACTTTTTTGGAAAAAATACAATAAAAAAAACCCCAAAAAAACACATAATATAAATATAACCCAATTTTTTTTGTAAAATATAAAATATCATGTTACGCCGTGTACGCCAAATATCAGTTCAGACTGGCCACCTATGTACTATTGGCGTAGTAGGCCTAGACTTCTTCATTAATGAGAAGCTCTCCACACAGGACATTTCTATGGACCCCCTGGATCCATTCCGCCCAACCTTCTATATCATGGAAAAGAGAAAAGGTAACGGCGCTCTCTGCTGGGACAACCCAACCCATACACCAGGTCCACTCACAGGCGCCGAGGCTCCATGTATCCCAACACACTCCAATGCAATAATAGTAATAAGAGCCGGCAAGACTGTAATCCTTCAAGTGTCATTTATTGGTACATCAGAGTGACAATAAAACAATAACTCTGACGCATTTCAGCAATAGCCTTAGCCGTTGCTGACTAAAGCTGTTGACGAAACGCGTCAGTATAATTGTTTTATTGTCACTCAGATGTACCAATAAATGACACTTCAAGGATTACAGTCTTGCCGGCTCTTCTTACTATTGTCACCCTTCTATATCAACAGCCAGCTACACATTGCTATGAGCACCGAGACCCCGGGGGGTTCCGGTTTGGCCAGTCTAGATGTCCTATTCCACTTCTCTCTTCTCCTTCCCCTGTCTCCTTTTCTTCTCTTACTTCCCTAGGCCAGGAGTCTTTGGCCCTCCAGTTGTTCAGGAACTACAATTCCCATCATGCCCAGTCATGTCTGTGAATGTCAGAGGTTTACAATGCCTCATGGGACGTGTAGTTCCTCAACAGCTGGAGGGCCGTAGTTTGAAGGCCCCTGCCCTAGGGCCCTCCTGTAGGGAGGACTTTCTTCTTCCTTGTTTGTTTTTGTATAGTGAATATTATACACTGACATCTCCTCCACCAGTGCAGGTTTACCTGGTATAAGTCATACTTCACATTCCCACCGCACACGTTCCTGGTATAAGTCATACTTCACATTCCCACCGCACACGTTCCTGGTATAAGTCATACTTCATATTCCCACCGCACACGTTCCTTTTATAAGTCATACTTCATATTCCCACCGCACACGTTCCTGGTATAAGTCATACTTCATATTCCCACCGCACACGTCCCTGGTATGAGCTCTCAAGGTTTGGGTGCTGCAGCAACAACCAGCTGGATACGGGTTCAAGTCACAAGGTAGATATTTGCCAGCACACCAAGGATCGGCACAAAGTGGTGTCTAAACGGGTAGCTTATTGCAGGATCACAACACAAGGAAGATTCAATGTTACAGAGTCATGCAGGACCCCTTCGTCAGGCATGTGAACGAAGGGGTGCCTGACGAAGGGGTCCTGCGTGACTCCGAAACGTTGCACCTTTCTTGTGCTGTGATCCTGCAATAAACTACCCGTTTGGACGCCACATTGTGCCGATCCTTGGTGTGCTGCCAAATATCTACGTTGTTTCCCTGTTATGGGCTCGTGGATTTCCTCTCTTGCTACCTACAATGTTTCTCTGTTGCAATATATGATGGTTGTACTTTTCCACTTAATGTTCTGTCATTTGCTGCGACTTCTCGATTTGATGTGCGGCTCGCAGGTCATCGATCTCGTGCTTCTATCTGCGTACCTGACAGCGCTCACAAGCTGCGTCCTTTAAAACATTTACATAAAAATTTCTAGAAAGTGAAAACTGCTCATTGCCATAAAAGAGAAGATGAAACAGAGTATCTCCGGAAGAAAATCAACATATAGTGCAGAATTAGGATATACGGGAACTGAAGAGAAAGAAAGAAAGAAAGATTGGGATCTGGTGGTGTTTAAGCTGCCAACATCCTAAATATACATGAAAGTACACAACACATGCAAGATAGAGGCGCCCCCCTTGGACTTTTTAGGCAGAAATAGTCATAGAGGTATTAGTTATAGTAAAAGGCAATATAATGGCACTTTTATTATATACAAAGCATAAAAAAATGTAAACATGGCCTATTAGGTGAGGTAATATAAAACACACAGTACATATATGGGGAAATAATGGTACATTAAACATTATGTCATACCTCTACAGAAAGAGAGTATGCCCTGGGCTGCCAGAGACAAGCTGCGCTCAGTCAGTATGGGTTTCTTGCACATAGCCTAACATGTTTCGGAATACTTCATCAGGGGGATTTATATTTGGGTGACTTTTATTCTCTTTATGAAATGTAAACATAATCACATAATAATCACATTATAAGACACAATGCGAATAAAACAGATAATGCTGAAGTATAGATTTGTAATGTATTCATAGCCATTTGGATACTCACTTTATGATCCCCAATAGAATAACAAAAGAAAACCGGGGAAAAAAAATCAATGGGAGATTCCACAGAGCAGCAGGTGGATGGGTATGTATTCCTGGATGAGCAAGATCAAAATGAGCGAACACCCCGCCCTCCCCCGACCCCCGAACCATATCTGGCCACATACCCTCAACATGGGGGGGGTGCT
The DNA here is from genome assembly GCA_037952925.1 of Lithobates clamitans. Taxonomy (NCBI): domain Eukaryota; kingdom Metazoa; phylum Chordata; class Amphibia; order Anura; family Ranidae; genus Lithobates; species Lithobates clamitans. The sequence continues at coordinate 260,089 of JBBGZY010002665.1, read as the reverse complement.
TGCCAGTCAGTGATGTCATAAGGGGGCAGTGCCACCAGGCAGCTCCGCTCCTTACCTATGTAAGACCTGTCAGATGGCAGTCGGTGGTTAAAGGGGGCTTTCAGATTCCGATAAGCCCCCGCCCGCAGACCCCCACAACCACAGCCCAGGGTTGTGTGGAAGAGGCCCTTATCTCCATCAACAAAGCACCCCCCTCTATGTTGAGGGCATGTGGCCTGGTATGGTTCAGGAGGGGGGGGGCACTTGTTCGCCTCTCCCCTTTCCGGCCCGCCAGGTGCATTGCTCGGATAAGGGTCTAGTATGGAGTTTAGGGGGCCACACATCATTTAAAAAAAAAAAATAATTCTATTGCTGGCAATTTCTGGCATTTTTCTTTTCTTTCAGCTGTCTATGAGAGAAGCCCGCTGACAGCTGATGACTCCGTTGTTAAGGACGCGGCGGCCGGCTTCCTGGCATGCACCTGTAGCTATAACTCTCGGTGGAGCTGCTGGTTTATTGCGGGCTGTTAACGTCACCTTCGTTACCTCAATTTCACCAGAACCGGGTCTAGGGTCCCGTTGAGTTTAATACCAGACAATGTAGGCACCGGACACTTAAGTATCTTTTCCAATGCTTTAATAAACGTAACTGATGGAAGTAGCAGGAAAGAGGTAGAAGAAGAGTTGCAGGGAAGTTCAAATACCTTTTCTTAGTGTAGTATTAGGGATTGGAATCTTGTAGATGAATGTACTTTCCTTTTAGAGTTGAATCTTTGCCCGCCTGGATAGGTTTCTCTCACTAACCTAGCAGCCAGTACTTAGCACGAACAAAAGTCTCTGCCACAGACTAGAATGGGTCCGGACGTTCAACAGGGAGGACGTGTGCTACTCTTGCTCCGTCCAGGCTGCTTACATCCAAAGCCATCTATACCCCTCCTCAACCCACCGTAGCTATTTTCACATCTCAGGGGTACCTAGACACTCTTGGCTACGGCCCCTGGGGACTATTCAACCTATTTGGCACTTGGAAGCGGTTCGGGGCCTACAGTTCAGTCCGAGCCTCGGATGCCCGCCGCCATCTTGGGACCTGACACTCGGAGCCTCCCGCTCTCCGCTGCTCCGGACCGGAGACCTCCGAAAAGTTCCTGCACGGCACCCTGGCTGCGAGGCCGTCCGCACTCGGGATCCCCCCGTCCCAGTAACCACTACCCGGAGATCCCTCCTCTGGCACGCCGATCTCCGGAGGTCTGACGCCATCCCGCGGCCTACCGCCCCGACCTATCCTACCCTCTGAACAGCGGTGAGTACCTTGATACTCTACCATCTACCTCTCGGCCGGTCCCCCATCAGTGTTGAGGCTGCTCTAAATAGCTAAAATCTTATACCTGGGCCCATACGAAGCTGCCCGAGGCCTCCGCGCTACCGGTGCTCACCCGGCCGGCCTAGACCGTCAGGAAAGTCTGCGGCTCCGGCCTACCTCCGGAGGCCGGCGGCCATCTTTGTACTCTAACTACTCCCTACCCACATTTGTGCCTCCACTTGCTCACTGTAGCCAACGCACCTATTCATCTAGACTCTGCTTTAATCAGATCTCCCCTTGCTCTGTGGCTGAGGTGGGACTTTCAATACCCGCAACTTTTTTCTTTTTTCTATTGTTTTTCACGAAAATCTCCACAAGCAACCATATCTTGTTGAAATATGACTGACACTGAGCAAATGTAAGTGAGAAGTGCCCCACACAGCCACCGGCCTAACAGTTCCAGTTATGCCTTCCAAATCAACTAAATCTCGTTCTGCAGCAGGTAAAAGATCTGGTAAGAGGTCACTGTCTAATTCAATATCTGCAGGCTCTATTCAACAATATTTGGCTAACGCACGCGGCAATCAGGACCGAACCTCGAGACTAAACGCCTCTCCCTCATCTCACGTTGCCTCTGTGAGGGGAAGCTCTCCGGCCTCTTCATACTGCTCGGATCTCATGGATGACCCAAGTTCCCCTGCTGGCTCCGAAATGACTACGCTGATGAGCGGCCTTAAAAAAGAACTTGCAGGTATGTTTCATAACTTGGAAAAGTCTATTAAAAAAGAGATAACTGCAGTCAGGACCGACATGTCCCACATCTTGGTCAGAGTAGAGGAGACGGAGCAACGGCAAGACACACAAGCTCTAGCCATTAAAGAACTGCAGGACACTGTTACCCAGCTAGCATTTGCTCATCGGGCCTCCCTATACAAGCTCGAAGACCTCGAGAACCGCAACCGTAGAAACAACATACGGGTCAGAGGCCTACCTGAGGCCACTGGAGACAGTGACCTAGAACCATCAATACGGGGCATTTTCAACACCATTATGGGCAATCCTGTCACCGCACCACTCCGCTTTGACCGGGTACATCTGGCTCTGAGACCCTGCAATGCTAACTCTGACCAACCCAGAGACGTTATCTGTCGCTTGCATTACTTCGAAGATAAAAATGCAATTATGATGAAGATGCGGGGCCTGCCTAACATAGATTTCGACGGGGCAACCATCACCGTATTCCCAGACATCTCCAAAGATACCTTAGACCGTCGCAGAGCTCTAAAGCCGCTCCTTGACCTCTTGCGTACAGATGGGATCACATATAGATGGGGCTTCCCAGCCTGCCTGATTGCCACAAAAAATGGCCGATCCCACACACTAAGGTTCCCGGAGGAACTTACAACCTTTTTGCAGGCTGTTAATCTTCCGCCCTTGGAACTTCCAGGCTGGCAGGACTCCATTCCTAAATTCTCGAATCTTGCAGATTCAGTTTGGAGAAAAACCCCTTCAAAGGCAAGTCGCTCCTCTCTCCCAGGATCTGCACAAAAGAATGGTTGAATTGCCACAGACTAGAATGGAATAGAAACCCGTACGATCCTCTGCCACAGGTAATGAACATTCTGCTACACATGGTAATGAATATTCTCTATTGTCTTCCTGATTCTCCTCCCAGCCATACAGGAAGCGGGTCCTAAGACCCGACTGGCCGAGAGGAGAAGCGATCGTATTGGCCGCCGAGGAGGAGGAGGAGACGCAGGGTGAAGCCACCAAGGAGGAAGCGCTGCCCGCGACCTAGATGGGGTAAGTTTGGGGCTGGTGATCGAGCGACCGGGGGGGGTCCAACTGACTGACCTCCCGGTGGGAAGGGGGTGGCGTGTAGTTTGTTTGCCGCCCCTCCCCCAAAAATGGAGCACCAGCCGCCACTGTTAGGAGGAAAGGCATCATGAGGAATCCAGTGTGCCTGTTATAGTTCAGCTCTCAGCTAGTTCTGTGATAAATGTCAGCAGCAGAGAGTTCTATGAAGGTGAGATGAAGGGAATACATTGTGACAATTATTCCGGGAGATAATAATATTCCGGGGAACGTTGTGATCTTTTCATGTACAACACGGGAGGGAAGTGATCTGTCCCAATGACTGGATGTCCAGCGTTTTCCTCCCCTGGACCGGAGCGGAAGGTATGATTGCGATGTGTCGCTCTGACCGCGGCGCCTCGCAGGCAGGCTATGCTAATTCGGGGTAATTATTAAAACATTAAACAGAAGGGAAAAATGGGATTTTCTTAAGTGTGATAATTAAATGAAGATCAGCTGTCTGGCGGGGCAGCTGCTGCTGCGCTTGTAAACAGGAGTCATTAATTTCATATTTTCAAGGGCAATCGAAGACGATCGCGTTTATTACGGGGAGCTTCAAAGTGGGGATCGCTGTGAGATTTCAATGTGCGCTCATTATATGCAAGATAAAAATGAAAGGCGATCGTTCCAGCTAATAACACTTTAGATTCCCAGATAATAAAGGTCAGGGCTGCTGATAAGGCAATACAGCCAGCCCTCCTGTACTGGGCCCGAGCCCCATCAGTTCAAAAGGGGGGCCGAGGCACCATCAGTTCAAGAGGTGGGCCGAGGCACCATCAGTTCAAAAGGGGAGCCCGGGCACCATCAGTTCAAAAAGGGGGACCGAGGCACCATCAGTTCAAAAGGGGGGGCCTAGGCACCATCAGTTCAAAAAGGGGGCCCGAGAACCAACAGTTCAAAAGGGGGGCCCAGGCACCATCAGTTCAAAAGGGGGGCCGAGGCACCATCAGTTCAAGAGAGGGGCCGAGGCACCATCAGTTCAAAAGGGGGGCCCGGGCACCATCAGTTCAAAAAGGTGGGCCCGGACACCATTGGTTCAAAAGGGGGGCCGAGGCACCATCAGTTCAAAAGGGGGGCTGAGGCACCATCAGTTCAAAAGTGGGGCCCAGGCACCATCAGTTCAAAAGTGGGGCCCGGGCACCTACTGAACAAGAGGGCCGGTGACAGCTGCTGCGTGCACACAGGGCATGTTTCAGGATAGAGAGTTGGGGAAGTGGCCGATAAATATGTAATTTAATGGTCCCTTCCTTTTCTGAATGAACACAGTGAGCGATCGGTACCAAACACTCCTGTGCCCATTCATCGATGAAGCATAGGAAGCTGTGTTTACTACGCTTCAGTTTGTGAACGAGCAAGAAGCTTTAGAGCACATCCTATTCATTCATCTGTGCAGCTGAAGCTACAGAGAGAGGGATTGATAAATCTATGACCTTGGCTGATTATGGCTGGGGGGGCCCTGTCAGGTAGGCTGCATGGGGCCCCGTGATTTCTAATTGCAGCACTGAAGAAAGTACAAGCAGGCCGAGACGAAGCGCGGTGACTGCGTTTTCCCAACGCTTGATAACGAATACCTGTTATGGATCAGATAAAATGCCCATTTTCTATGCATCTTTTTATACTATAAAGTCTATAATTTTTCCTGTATATAAACTGCTTTTACATTCCTGCTCAAAATGGCTGCTAGTAGCACCCCCTCCCATCGTGTCAAAGGAATGTGAAACTAAGATGGCGCCTCCACCCAAGAATACGCCCGCCTTGGTGATGCCCAGATCCTGGAGGAAGTTCACCTTACATGGACACAACCAGAAACTACTAATACCTAGATGACATTGTGCTAATGATACATATGCTCACCGCCTTAGTAGCTCACCTATAAAACCCCCATGTATCCGGAACCACTAAAGAGAGTCTCATCAATCTGAACACAGTTTCAGTGTGATCTTTTCTCGTGCATGCACTAAGGGTTAATCAGGACCAGGGGCAGATACCCATCAAACGATTGGTCTGTTCCAAAACAATTGGCGCCCAACGTGGGGCTCCGGGCTGTGAGCCAACGGACAGCCAACAGAGAAGGTGCAGAGGTAGACCAGCACGGACGAGATGGAGACTGATCACCTCCGGAGTACGTTAAGATACAAATTTTTGATATCTTGCCAGTACATTTCCTGTCTCCGACGTTGGTCTATTTCTGTGTCTTGGACAGCTGCCAGCGGTCACCAAAAGACAGGTAATATCTTGCCCGGAGCCTAGTTTTTGAACCTGTCACATAAAGTATCTGGTTATCTGCTGCCCTGTATATGTTTGTGTCAGAAGTATGTGGGATTTCTGTGAGTGGAGCCCGGCTACAGCCAAAGGAATGGAGGAGAATAATGAAAGGAAAGAGAGGCGTTCTGCTGGATAACATTTTATTGAAGACTGCAGAAGCCTGGTATAATGTGGAAAAAAGACATCCACAGAAAACAATGGTTAGAACAGGAGGTGAAGCAGGCAAAACTGACATTGACAAGAATGAACCGTTATGTGTGCTATGTCACTCCACTATGTCACTCCTGCCATCACACGCCCCGTTGCTGCTCCTGCTTCAGCCCACAGCCCAGCACACTCCTTCCGGCGGCCATCTTAGTACACCCAGTAAAGATGCCGGAAGACTCCCTATGACTCCTTATGGCTGCCATCTTGGTACACCTAGTCAGAGCACCAGAAGGCCTACAGGCCCTATAACCCCCATCTATTCAGTCATAAGGGTATGCCTGCTGTAATGGGACCCAACGCCACCACCCCAGCGGGAGGAGTACCGCATCAGCAAGACCAGACGGGAGTATGCATTCATATCTGAACCCTCTGGCATCCCAATCAGACTCCTTTCCGCCCCTTTCCTATGAGGGGGAGTTGATTACCTGGAAGAAAGAACCATCGGCCCACCCAATGCCACGGGCATCAACGGTGGTTCCTAGGTCAGTAGCTGATGCACCGGTGATGTATGTCACTTGTTGCTGAAAGCTGGCTATATGTGTTAGTCATTAGCGGGAGGGGTGTCGGTTTGTGCATCACAGGTAGCTTGATAGTGCAGTGATTCTGTGAAATCCACTCCTGAGCATCTCTCTCCTCTTGTGGCACTGATTGGTATGTCACTTTCACCCCGTCCCATGCATCCACCCTAGTAACCACCCTACCAGACCCAGAAAAACAACCCATGCCTTTCTACCGAAGGTTGGCCCAGATCCAAAAAAAAAAAAACCTACTCAGCAGCGTGGAGGGACATAGTTAGCTTGTGTGAGATAAAGGCAGGAGACGCTTACTGGCCAATCATGGAGAAGTGTTTCCAAGTTGCAAGGATTGTCAATGACAATACCTTTACTTCAGGTGTGGAGTTCTGTGAACAGTTGCGTGAATGGACAAAGGAAAGGCTGGTCGACCAAGCCACTAGTATCCAGGATGTCATCCAAGACAAAACAGTCAGTGGAGAAGTTTTATACTCGGCTAATACAAGTTTTTTTTGAGATTTGGGATTCAACACCCATAACAAGGTACACAGCCAGATTGTCTTCAGCCTTCGTGACAAGCCTCAAGGAGTCAGTCCGAAAAGGCCTCATCATGGCCCGGCCGGAGTATCGTGTGTTACCCCTAGACACCCTCCTCTTGGTAGCAAAGGGTTTGGAATCCTCCTCACAAGCCACCAAGAAAACCACACCACTCATGACAGGAGGGGCCAACCTGCAAGCACCAAGGCCGCCACCCACTTGCTTCAACTGTGGGAAACCAGGACATTTCAAAAGAGAGTGCAGGGCGCCCAGACGTCCTAGACGGTTCCACCCACCATGGAGTGCAACCCCAAGTACCCAAAGTTTATACCTCCCGGCCCAGACCGAAAACGGAGAATGTCAATACCCCCAACAACAACAGCAGCCAAAGTACCAATGCCCCAGATCTGACCAAGGGCACCTGGACCTCCTACGCTAGGAATTGGGCAAGCCTGTGTCATCACCATTCCCTTTCATGGCAGTCTCTTCAAGGAACCCAGACACAGGTGCTGCCAGAAGCATACTCAGACCTGCCTGACCATTCCTACCTTTCCGATATTGACATATGACATATCTAACCCATTGACCCGCCCCTACAAATTGGAAGGTACCCAGACCTTCTGGCTCAATTCATTGTCAATCTCTTGGGAGCAGATGTACTGTCTAGACTTCAAGCTTCCATTGTCTTCTCTGAAGACGGATCTGTTACTGTCTTCACTGGGCATTGAGGACACTTCTGCACTGTGTTTCATCCCTTTGCTAATGTCCATAGAAGAATCACCTACTACTGCAATTCAGAATTGTCTATGGTCCACAGGAGCTGAGGATGTAAGACACTTAAAGGTGCCACAAGTCATGGTGCAGTTGAAACCTGGAGCTCCCTTGCCCCGGAAACCACAATACCCTCTAAAGTTAGCCCAATTTGCAGCTATTTCAAAGCATGTCAAGGCCCTCGTGTCAAATAGAGCCCTGATACCATGTACATCTCCATGCAACACACCTCTGTTCCCTGTGAAGTAAAGAACCCCTAAAAGAGAACCAGACAAGTACAGAATGGTCCAGGACCTCCGAGCAGTTAATGAAGCTATAGTTTTAGACACACCAATTGTTCCTAACCCTCACACTCTACTTGCAGGGGTGCCTCTGTCAGCGACATACTTCACAGTGGTGGACCTTGCAAATGCTTTCTTCAGTGTCCACCTTCACCCCTCCTGCTGGTACCTTTTGCATTCACCCACATAAAACAGCAACATACCTGGACAGTTATGCCACAAGGGGCGCAAAATTCCCCAAGCCAGTTTGCAAAGGCCATGGCTACCATACTGGATACCTGGCAGAAAGAGCACCCAGAAGTAGTTCTCCTCCAGTATGTAGACAACCTCCTACTCTGTGCAGATGATTTACCTACTGCTAAAAGTCTACTGTGCTACCTGGCACATCAAGGGTGCAAGGCCTCCAAGCCGAAACTTCAATGGTGGTTAACATCTGTCATTTTTTTCGGCCATTGCTTGTCCCATGGGATAAGATATCTCACTGAAGACAGGGTGAAAGCAATCTCTGACATCCCACTGCCATGAGGCCAGAAGCCCTCTTATGCCTTCCTTGGACTAATTTTCTACTGCAGAGCATGGATTCCAGAAGCCTCCCTACTGGTGCAACCTTTGTATGATGCTCTGAAATCAGACCTGTAACGACACCCCGAGTATGAGAGGAGTTAAAAACGTTCAGGACATTTCATACCCAAACACAAAGGCAGCTACCGAACACTTCCGTCAGCCGAACCAGGAACCCATACAAATAATTCTCCCCCCAAGTACGAGACAAGATGCTCTGTCTTGAGGTTCAAGCAGGAATGAACTCATTTATTTTCACACATGGACACAACAGATAAAATAACTCAGAGACTCTTTCCCCCACCCTTGGAAAAGAGGGCGGGTTAAACTGTCCAATGACAATAGACACACAGGTCAGGTGTGTTCAAACTTCTCATCAGTACACAGTCTTATCAGCAGGGGGCTGCTGGAGGAATCCCCCCTCCCTCCATAGAGATACACATCCTGTAAACCAAGGCAGACAGACACAATAGAACATTGGAATACAGCCCCAAATCCCAAACTAGCACAGCAAATAGCACAGAACAGCATGAGACAACACACAATATACACACACAACATTGTGAAGCAGTCACTATCTATAATATGGCACATACGGGGTTCCCAGAGTTTTGTGTTTTGGGGGGACATGGCCTTGAATACAAAATAACATTACTTCCAGTGCCCCCAGGCATATAGCACACAACGAGCATCATTCCCCCAAATGCCAGGGCCCATAATCGGTCGGCAAGAGGCTGGCATTCAGTCCCCTCCAAAAGCCTCTGTCCCGGCTAGGTCTGTCCCAAGACACCTTTCAGATGTCTCCCAAAGCAATATGCAACTTTGAGGCCCTCAAGCGCGCCATCTCCTCTGCCCCGGCGCTAGGGCTCCTAGACTATGAGAAAACGTTGAAGCTCATTGTATCCGAACGTCTGGGATATGCTGCAGGTGTACTTACCCAATCACACAGCAACCGCCTACACCCCATAGGATATTATTCCTGTCGGCTGGATGCCATATCAAGAGGGGGTCCATCCAGGGGGAACTGTCTTTGGCGCACAAGCCTTGCTTCACAAAACTTCGGACTTGGTCTTTGGACACTTCCTCATTCTGCTTGCTCCCTATGACATATGCTGCCATACTCAACCAGATCCAGCCTAAACATCTGTCCACTGCCAGACACTTGAGACTCCAATGCTCTCTCCTTCTACCGGACAACATTACTCTCTAACATTGTCAAACACTGAACCCTTCCACCCTCCTTCCACTTCCCATGGGAGGAATGGAGGAGGAGCCGAGTCCTGACTTGCCACCCCATGACTGCCTCAAATTAATGCGGCTGGAGACCACACATCTCCCCACCGCAAGTGAAATACCCCTGCAGAATCCAGACCTAACAATTTTTGTTGATGGCTCCCGATTTGCTGATGAACGAGGCAAATACCACACAGGATATGCGGTCACCACTGAAAACACGGTTCTACAAGCTGAAGCCTTACCACCAGCGATGTCTGCACAGGAGGCAGAGCTGCAAGCACTCACTACAGCATGTAAACTGGCAGAGGGAAAAAGCCAACATCCTTACAGACTCAACATATGCTTTCGGCGTTGCTCATGATTTTGGTGTAATCTGGAAGGCCAGAGGATTCCTGATGGTTACAGGAACACCTGTGAAACACAGCTCAGCTATCAAAGATCTGATGGACGCCCTGCTTCTCCCACCCCAAGTGGCTATTCTGAAAGTAAAAGCACACGGCAAACTGAACCTGAAGGAAGCCAGAGGCAATCATCTAGCCAATTCAGCTGCCAAACAAGCAGCTAGCAGGCCACGGGAAGTGGAAAGCAGGGTGGTAGAAGAAGATCACCCTGTGCTTGCCTTACAGAGTTTATCTGAAAGAACTACAGGAAGCAGCAAGTCCGGATGAGAAGGAAAGCTGAAAGCGGAGAGGAGCAACTCTCAGAGATGGACTATTCGAGTGCAACAAGAAGCCTTGCCTACCCAGGAGTACCCAACCGTGGTGCAATGGGCATATGGAGCTGCCCACTTGTCAAAGACTCTTATGAACTCTCTTATCAACAAGTACTACCCTGTTTCCCCGAAAATAAGACCTAGCGTGATTGTCGGTGATGGCTGCAATATAAGCCCTACCCATCAAATAAGCCCTAACCTGTTTCCCCGAAAATAAGCCCTACCCTGAAAATAAGACCTACAAGGACTTTAACTAGGGCTTATTTGGGGGGTAGGACTTATATTGCAGCCATCACCGACAATCACGCTAGGTCTTATTTTCGGGAAAACAGGGTATGTAGCACCAGGAATTACTCCACTGACCAACAACTTCTGCAGATCATGCACTATCTGCGCCGAATGTAACCCAGGATGCACAGAAAAGTCACTGCAAAAGCACCTGGAAAAAGCCCTATACCCCTTCCAAAGGATACAAATTGATCACATCCAAATGCCAAGAAGTGGCAGATCCAAATACGCCTCCAGGACCACTGCTAAGAAACTCCTCACCAAAATAATGTTAAAAAAATGGCCCAAGAGACTGGTGTGCACTGGCTGGACAGCCTGCCCATTGCCTTATTCAGCATCAGATACACACCTAAGGGAGAACACTCCCTATCCCCTTATGAGATTTTTTTTGGTTCAGCCCCTAGATTTGGTTGTTACTTTCCACAACAGTTACAGTTGCAATCTGATGTGTTGTAATTATGTAACCGCATTATCACGAGAATTAACTCGAATACATGCCCTGGTGTTTTCTTCCATTCCAGATCCTAAATTAGATACAGGAACACACCAACTTCTGCCTGGAGATTGAGTGCTGGTAAAGAGGTTTGTGAGGAAGCACTCCCTTGATCCAAGATATGATGGTCCATTCCAAGTTTTGCTGACCACAGTCTAATTGGCCGGGAAGAACACCCGAATACACGCTTCACACTGCAAGAAATCTCCAACCCCTGAGGACAAGATCCCCTCCACTTCATGATGACCACGCTGCATATCCTTTTTCTGTTTGGTCTGGGTGGGGTGGGGAGCGCAGGAGGTGGCATCTCAAAAAATGATAACATGATTACATTTTGGTATAACTCTTCAAGCACACATGTGGCCACCTTTGATTACTGTGACATAGTACCTTGTCTGTTTGACCCACGTGTGTATATAGATGCCATAGGGGTCCCAAGGGGGGTCCTAGATGAGCTTAAAGCCCGAAACCAAGTAAAGGCAGGTTTTGAGTCTATAATTCCCGTAATCACTGTCAACAAAATATAGACTGGATAAATTACAATCAGCAGCGCTTTGTGAATTACAGAGATGCCCTACAGGGGATTGCTGACCAATTAGCCCCCACATCTTACATGACATTTCAGAATAGGATGGCCTTGGACATGGTTTTAGCGGAGAAGGGGGGTGTTTGTAAAATGATAGAAGGCACAGGGACATGCTGTACATATATCTGTGACAACATCGGTCCTAATGGTAAGGTCAACCTGGCCATCAAAAAGTTGGAAAGCCTTTAAGTAGAGCTGAAGAAGAATTCAGGTATCTCAGACCCATGGGACCAATATTTTAGCTGGATGAGCGGGTGAAAAAATATTTTAGTCCAAATAAGTATAGCTGTTTTCATCATTTTGACCATCCTCGCTCTGATGGTTTGTTGCATTTTACCTTGTCTGACGAAGTTAGTGGAAAAAACTGTGGAAAATAGCACCCCAACCTTCCTAAATCAAGAAGAAGGAGATTTTTATGAGGCAGATGAGAAACCTTACACCCCATTGCAGTCCCTCCCTGTGAATCACAATGTCATTAGGGACAGCATCTGACTTCCTTATGTGTAAAGTTTGTGGCAAGGGGGTGATGGAAAAGCCATGACCCGTCTAACGTACAGCACAAAAGAGTTCCAAGGCACATATGGACAGATGAGCTAGGAGGGTTAGGTACGGTTGAAAATAGTCATTTTAAGGGGGGACTGTGATGGATCAGGTAAAATGCCCATTTTCTATGCATCTTTTTTATACTATAAAGTATATATTTTTTCCTGTATATAAACTGCTTTTATATTCCTACTCAAAATGGCTGCTAGTAGCACCCCCTCCCATCCTGTCAAAGGAATGTGAAACTAAGATGGCGCCTCCACCCAGCAATACGCCCGACTTGGCCAACTTGGTGGACTTGGTGACGCCCAGATCCTGGAGGTAGTTGACCTAATACCTAGATAACATTGTGCTAATGATACATATGCTCACCACCTTAGTAGCTTACCTATAAAACCCCCATGTATCCGGAACCAATAAAGAGAGTATCATCAATCTGAACACAGTTTCAGTGTGATCTTTTCTTGCGCATGCACTAAGGGTTGATCAGGACCAGGGGCAGATACCCATCAGACGATTGGTCTTTTCCAAAACATACTGTGATTACGGACAATGGCGCAGTACGGGTACCGGCAGGATAATAGACATGCCAAAATGGCACGTTGGGGTTGACTTACTTTAGGGTAGAGAGAGTGCGAAATGTGGTGCAGCTCTGCAAAGAAACCAATCAGCTTCCAGGTTTTATTGCCAAAGTTTAATTGAAGAAGCTGAAGATAGAAGCTGATTGGTTTCTATGCTGAGCTTCTAAAGATTTTGCACTCTCCAATTTTAGTAAATCCCCCCCCCATTACCAGCTGCACTACATTGGGGGGGCATATTCAAAGAAAGACAAAGAATAGACGTCCCTCTCTGACCAGTTGTGTATCTTTGAATTAATGGGGATTTTATTCAGAGAAAACATCGGTCTGGAATAACCTCATTTTCACCGTCCCTGGCTCCTTACAGCTGCAAGCCTTCTAAATTCGGGTGATGGGTCTGATTCAGACGGCGGTATTTTCAGACATCTCTACTAATAAATATTAGAAGAGTCCTCCTGGAAGAATGAGATCCATTTATAATTGCAGTGCCGGATGGTGAACCCCGAATCTCAGGTGAAGTGGTCACACTAAGTGAGTCCTTCAGACTTTCTACAAGCGAGAAGTGAGGTGAAGCGAGAAGAACAGAACTTTCCAGAATGGAACTTTTCCCTCTACTTTAAGAACACGGATTCCTTTCACTTTATTATATCAGATGAGCGGTAGGAAGATTCAGATATGGCAGTGATTGTACTCAACTGTATAAAACCAAAACTGAATACTACATGAAGGAAATGTTCGGGAGCCCAAGACTCTGCAAACAGCATGTCGCTCTCCAACACACCCGGGCCCCCGGGCTGAAGAGGGGATATTTATTGTGACAATATATATACTGTATATATGTACAGCAACCAGAGAAAGGAAAATGGCAACAACCCCTCAAATATATATACAGTATCTCACAAAAGTAAGTACACCCCTCAATGACATTTGTGTAAATCTTTTCTTCTATCTTTTCATGTGACAACACTGAAGAAATGACACTTTGCTACAATGTAAAGTAGTGAGTGTACAGCTTGTATAACAGTGTAAATTTTCTGTCCCCTCAAAATAACTCAACACACAGCTGGCAACAAAAGTCAGTACACCCCTAAGTGAAAATGGCCAAATTGGGCCCAATTAGCCATTTTCCCTCCCCGGTGTCATGTGACTCATTAGTATTACAAGGTCTCAGGTGTGAATGGGGAGCAGGTGTGTTAAATTTGGTGTTATCGCTCTTAATCTCTCATACTGGTCACTGGAAGTTCAACATGGCACCTCATGGCAAAGAACTCTCTGAGGATCTGAAAAAAATAATTGTTTCTCTACATAAAGATGGCCTAGGCTATAAGAAGATTGCCGAGACCCTGAAACTGAGCTGCAGCACGGTGGCCAAGACCATACAGAGGTTTAACAGGACAGGTTCCACTCAGAACAGGCCTCACCATGGTCTACCAAAGAAGTTGAGATCACATGCTCAGCGTCATATCCAGAGGTTGTCTTTGGGAAATAGACGTATGAGTGCTGCCAGCATTGCTGCAGAGGTTGTAGGAGTGGGGGGTCAGCCTGTCAGTGCTCAGACCATACGCCGCACACTGCATCAAATTGGTCTGCATGGCTGTCATCCCAGAAGGAAGCCTCTTCTAAAGATGATGCACAAGAAAGCCCACAAACAGTTTGCTGAAGACAAGCAGACTAAGGACATGGATTACTGGAACCATGTCCTGTGGTCTGATGAGACCAAGATAAACTTATTTGGTTCAGATGGTGACAAGCGTGTGTGGCAACCAGGTGAGGAGTACAAAGACAAGTGTGTCTTGTCTACAGTCAGGCATGGTGGTGGGAGTGTCATGGTCTGGGGCTGCATGAGTGCTGCCGACACTGGGGAGCTACAGATCATTAAGGGAACCATGAATGCCAACATGTACTGTGACATACTGAAGCAGAGCATGATCCCCTCCCTTCAGAGACTGGGCCGCAGGGCAGTATTCCAACATGATAAGGACCCCAAACACAACTCCAAGATGACCACTGCCCTGCTAAAGAAGCTGAGGGTAAAGGTAATGGACTGGTCAAGCATGTCTCCAGACCTAAACCCTATTGATCATCTGTGGGGCATCTTCAAACGGAAGGTGGAGGAGTGCAAGGTCTCTAACATCCACCAGCTCCGTGATGTTGTCATGGAGGAGTGGAAGAGGACTCCAGTGACAACCTGTGAAGCTCTGGTGACCTCCATGCCCAAGAGGGTTAAGGCAGTGCTGGAAAATAATGGTGGCCACACAAAATATTGACACTTTGGGCCCAATTTGGACATTTTCACTTAGGGGTGTACTCACTTTTGTTGCCAGCGGTTTAGACATTAATGGCTGTGTGTTGAGTTATTTTGAGGGGACAGCAAATTTACACTGTTATACAAGCTGTACACTCACTACTTTACATTGTAGCAAAGTGTCATTTCTTCAGTGTTGTCACATGAAAAGATAGAAGAAAAGATTTACACAGATGTGACTGAGGGGTGTACTCACTTTTGTGAGATACTGTATATATGTAAGAAAAGGAACATTTGTGTGTGCAGACACACAAATCTAAGAAACCCTGCCCTTTATCGCATAGAGGGGCTATTTAAGGGGGTTTAAGTAAGTGCTGATTTTAGCGTGAAACACGTTACCTTTTACGCTCCTGTCATACCTGTGATGGGATTTTAATGCTTCAATAAAGATACCATGGAGTGCAGCAATATTATGGATTTTGCATGTTACCGAAGGGCTATTTAAGTGTCAGTGTCATTTGGTCTACTACATTCCTGTGTTCCTGTCACCAGTTCTTGTTGCTTTTTTGTTACCAACTTGATCCTGCCTCTGGCTTTGCCTGTATCAACCCCAGGCTTGTCCCTGGATTACCCTTCTGCCTTCTCCTTCTGCTCATTAGTTCTGCTGTTGCTGACCTTGGCCCTTACTCCTGACTACTCTCTTGCCTGCCGCCTGAACCTGATCTGCTCGCTAGTTGCTGACCCTGCCTTGTTGCCTATTCTGCACCTGTACCAGCTGATCTACACTCTTCATTGGCTCCTGTTCTTCTGCCTGCATGTTCAATCTTGCCATCCCTGAGTTCCAGGCGAACACCAGCACTTTCCAGTGAGAGACTTACCAAGCAATGTAGCCACTCTGTGCGTTCCCTGTCACCTTACCAGAGATTCCAGAACCAGGGCTGTAAGAGAGGCCTTCCTCAATGTTTTGGGCTCCACCACCAGGTATGTTACAATCTATATATACAGACACAATCAGGGAATCCAGAGAATGACCCCTAAACTTTATACTAGGAAGGGTCAATCATGCTGGCCAGCATGTTGGGGCCCAGATCAGGCATTGGAGCTCTTATGATAAGTTCCACTTGACTGGGGTATAGGCGCATTGGCCAGCAGCCTCTCATCAACTTCTGGAGTGACAGCTGGTCTCCTTCTGTTCTCCTTCAGCCGCTCAGTGAAGTTAGCAGCAGCGGAGTTCATCCCATTGATCAGGCAGCAGCACCAGTCAGTGACAATTACATTCTCATGTACCAAGAGATGTCCACTACTCCACTTCTCTGCATTCCTAATGTGGTGGCAAAATGTTCTGCTAACAGCTTACTGTCAGAAATCATGAAATCAGACCGAGACAGAAGTACAGTTAAATCACACTTGTTTAATAATAAAAGTAAAAAGAACAAACGTAGTCAAAACATAACCAACAGTTCGGTAACCGGAACGGATAGTCAGCCAAGCCAGAAGGTCAGGAATCAGTGTAGTGAAACAGCAAGCAGGATCTGGAGCCAGAAGGGATGTCAGCAAAGCAAGTCTTTAAACAGGAATGCAGGAGATGTTTCTTGTGATGTTGACCAAGGCAAAGGCAGAGATCCTCTGGACTGGACGGCTTAAGTAGGCAGGACTGACGAGCAGGATATCATCAACAGCTGAGTAACTGTGGAGAGATAGGAGCTGGCAATTAGCCGACAGCTGAGCTGCCAGCTCAGAGAAGGAAGGGCTGAGCCCAGCCCTGACACAGCACGGTCTGTCTCCTACAATATCCTCAGCACCTCTGACTCAAGGACACTGTGTACCCCAGAACATGCCTCGCCATTCACGGTTATGCCTTTGACAATATGCCAATTTAGGAGGGCCGGATAGTGGCCAGGGGAAGTAGAAAATGTCCTAGCATCAGTGGGACTAAATTATGCCCCATCTTTGGTGTCATTGGGAGAAAAAGTGCCCCATCATTGGCATCAGTGGGAGGAATAGTGCCCCATCATTGGTGTCAGTGGGAGGAATAGTGCCCCATCTTTGGTGTCATTATGAGAAAAAGTGCCCCATCATTGGCATCAGTGGGAGGAATAGTGCCCCATTATTGGTGTCATTGGGAGGAATTGTGCCCCTGTAGCGTCACATATGGCGACCCATCACATTTGGCTACCCGCTGGACTGCACATGAGTGACGCTGACATATGCGTTCCAACACAGTGGTGATCTGCGCTTGCGCAGAATTTTATGGCCACACCCCTGAGTCCAGGTTCAAGCCCCACCATCCAAGTGGACATAGAGTTAGATTATAATTATGCCGAGCGAAGTGAGGCTGTGCCCGAAGCGTGGCGAGCGAAGCGTGGCGAGCGAAGCGTGGCGAGCGAAGCAAGCCCGCGAGGGGTCCTGTGGCAAAGTGGTCTTACAACAGTGTTGGAACGCATATGGCGGCGTCATGCATGCGCACTCCAGCGGGTAGCAAAATGTGATGGGCAGCCGAATGTGACGTGACACCCCATTTTTGGTGTCATTGAGATCAGTGACACCAACAATGGGGTAAAATTCCTTCCATTGATACCAGCAATGGGGTCCTTTCATTTGTGCCCTATCCTTAGTGTCAGTGGGTGGAATAGTACCCCATTGTTGGTGTCAGTGACATTAATTATGTCCTATTGTTAGTGTCATTAGATGAAATAGTGCCCTAAGGGCCGGATAAAGGTAAGCAAAGGGCTGTATCTGGCCCCTTGGCTGCAGTTTGGAGACCACTGCTCTAAGGGACTCATTCCCTTATGAAACACCCCTTACCCTGTAATAATGGCACAGAGCCACCTACAGGCGGGGAGGCTAACTGCACCTGCCTCCTATGTGGAGAACCTGGCCAGATTGTCTGGCGGGGGGGTATAGATCACACGACTGGTAGAACAGAATAACGTATCTTTCAGCAGATGAAACCATTCCCACATTATTTATTTTTAATTGTGCATTTAGATGTTTGCCTGGAGATTAGCTTTAAATGTATGGATGTGTGGTGTATTTTTTCTAAAAGGTGCCTTTTGTAGGAAGATTAAAAAAAAAAAATCTGTCAAGTATTAGCATTAATATATATGTATCCATGTTTATTTATTATATATGTATTATATTGTGTAATTATATAATTTATATCGTACACATAGTATCTATTATTAGTAGGCTCTGCAGTAATTGTCCACACAAAGATTATTTTTGGGCTTCTATTTCCGTTCTTTCTTATCCTGACCTCGTTCTTGGGGTGGAAACAACAAGAGAAAAGTCTTAAAGTTGAAAAGTAAAATAGCAGGCATCCTCGAGAAGGTGTCAGTTGGGGACTCCATGTTACGCTGGCGTTGCCCGGCCACACAAATCTGTTCAGCTTTAATATTCATCACTTTGTGATCCATAACTTGCCCTTGGGGTGAGAGTGGAGAGGAGAGTTGAGGACGTTGCTCGGGTTCACAGAAATGTCAGTCTTCCAGGGTGTGCGTGAGGCTGTAATAATGTCACTGGCTAATCAGAGGAGGTGAATTAATAGATGATTCATTCATTCAAAGGCTCCGAAATGTCACTTTGCTGTCAATCTCCGTGTTTTCATCCTCGGACTCCATCTGAAGATAATATGGATTTATTTGGCATAAAAGGAACAATAAAACCGACTTTGCAGAAAATCTTTTATATCACAGTTCATGATAAATGGTCATTGTTGTTCAGGAATGGTTATCTCCACCTCTGATCCTTCAGATTTCAGACAATTTACCTGCTGGAGCGGCCTTTGTCTTTCAGCTGTATTGGAAATCTGTAAAGAGCGATTCCTGTAGACCCCTGGTGCCCAACATGCAGGTTGAGGGCCACGAGTGGCCTTTTAGTGTTTGAAGAGTGGCCCTTGGGCCCCAACAGTCAGTAGAGGGAGTACTGATTTGTAAAGAGTCCCATAATTGTAGTGGTTTCATGCAACTTGTCCCAAGCCTTTGATGGTCTACTATAATAGCACGACTTTCATCTCCAACCACTGCAGTAGAACAATCTCTGACCATTTCCTCTAGTAAGTCTTCAGTCTATGACAGTTTTCCATAGCATCACTGTGACGGGAGTCACTTTGGGCGGAGGACTTGTGGAACCCAGCTTCTCTTGGAGAGCTCTGGAATCTCCTTGTCCTGCTCCCCCAGCCCTGCCTATGTGTAAGTCACCCTGTGTCTATTAGGGGCACAGGGTGACCAAGAACCCCAGTCTGATCTGTACTAATCAGATTTGCTGTACAGCCTCACTGGAATGTTGTGTATATATATATATATATATATATATATATATATATATATATATATATATATAAATATATATATATAAATCCCATACTGTTGTGGACTCTTTGCTGGGTCATTTGAGGTGTGGCTGTATTCCATTGTTCTATTGTGTCTGACTGCCTTGGGAGAAAAGTATTATGGGATGTGTATGTGTGTTTGCTGTGAGGAGGGAGGGGGGGGAATTCCTTCAACAGCTCTCCCTGCTGATTGGACAGGCTACCCAGCCCTGAATGCAAAGGGAGGGGGGATTGTCCTGAGTGTTACCTGTGTTTCAATAAACAGTTCATTTTCAGCAGCCAAAACGAGTACTGCCTAGTTCTTGGTTTTCAGCGGTTGGAATATCTGATATCTATATTTAATCTGGAAGGAAGTGTTATATGACAAAAGCACTCAAGTGGAGTGTGGGACGTTCCGTTACAATCACATGTCATAAATATTATATGTGGCTCATTGGTGAGATAAGGGGCTGCTGTTGAGGTCACCTTACAAGATGACAACAATAGCTGAGGACCGAATACACCACCAACCTTCTGCTTGGAAACTCTGACTACAACCTGGTCAGAGAATTGTACCTGCAACCCAATCAGCCACAATACCGCACTCCACTGTATCTTTATAAGAGACTTGTGTGTGTCACAAGCGTAGTGCTACCCCCGCAATGGTCACTGGTAACACCTGGTTCTTCCCTAATAATATAAAGCCTGCCCACCAACACAAGCACCAGTCCATACACTACGGCTCCAATAACTCAGTCTAGGGCATGCCATTTTGCAACCTATTGCTGCAGAACTTTGAACAGGAGAGGGGTTAGGGGCATGGCATACTCCAAAACGCTGCACAGTAACAGGAGTAGACATGTGCAATTTGTTTTGTTCCAAATTCTTCTTTTAACGAATTTTGACAAATTTGTTCATTTGGAAATACCTAATAATAGAAAATTCGTCAATTCAAACATTTCTAAATTCGTAAATTTGAAAATTCGAAAATCTGAACACCCAAAAAATTTTAAATCTAAAATAATAACCAATAATAACTTAACTATTACTAACTGTAAAATGATAGGTATTGGCATTTCCTTGCAAATTTGGCTGTCAGTGAACGTAACAAATACAAATTTATCCGAAGTTACGAATTATCCAAAATAATGAATGCTGTATCAAATGAATGGAATGTAACAAATTAATAATAATAAAAAAACTTTTTATTATTAATTTGTTCCGTTCCATTTGTTTAGATGCAGCATTTGTTATTTAAGAAAATTCCTAACTTCAGATAAATTTGTATTTGCTCTGTTCACTAACAGCCAAATTTGCAAGGAAATTCCAATACCTATAATGTAATAGTTAGTTATTAGTTAGTTATTCTTTCAAATTTTTGGATTTTCTTTCTTATTTTCAGATTTCTGAATTTACGAATTTTGGCGAATTTACCAATTTACAGATTTTCGAATTTACGACTTTTCAAATTGCGATAATAATGCACTGCTTTGGGGAAGCAGAGGACAACATTGGGGGAGGGTGGAAGAGGGGATGAGGACACTACTGTAGTGGGGAGCAGAGGACACTGCTTTGGGGTGGTAGAGGACACTATTGTGGGGAGAGGAACAGAGGACACTGCTTTTAGGGGGGGCAAAGGGCTCTACTGTAGGGGGGAGCAGAGAACATTGCTTTGGGAGGACAAGGGACACTACTGTGTGGAGGGGGGAGAGAGGACACTGATTTGGGGGGCAGAGGACACTGATTTGGGGGCAGAGGACACTGATTTGGGGGCAGAGGACACTGCTTTAGGGGTACAGGACACTACTGAGGGGAGGGGGCAGAGGACACTGTGGGGTGACAGATTACATTACTTGGTGGAGTGATGTGAAGGGGGCAGAGGATTCTGTGTTCTTCATGCCATAATTTTATTGCGGACTTGTGTTTTTTTTTTTTTTAAAGGGCACCACCCCTCCAAGGATCTTTGATTTTCTCCATATTGTCAAGGTAGATCTCAACCTCTGAAAGGTTTCCTACCCCTGTTCTAGGGGATGTCTTTTGGGTATTTTATTGCGTAAAAAAATTCAACAGGAGAAAGGGGTTTAGGCATGGGATACTCCATAATGCTCAGTACTTAGTAGTAGAGGACAATCTTCCCTGGAGGTAGTAATTAGTATTGAACAGTCTACGGCCTCATAACTGAAGACCATGGGGCAAGTCTTTTTGGCATCTGGTTACCTTGTGCGGATACACATCTGCCAGTACCCAGTGCAGCTTCCAGTGCACTACCCATTTACAGGGACTCACAAGTCCTCACGATAGCTGCCACTTTCCAGCTTCCTCCAGACACAGTCCAGTTAGTTAGATGGCACCTCTCAGAACCAGATCCCTTGTGGTGGGGTTCCGCAATCAGCTCTGAGCAAAGTTAAATTGAACCTTTGGTCCTGGCACCTCTGAGGCCTCCTAGAGCAGTGGTTCAGACAATGGGCTGCCTGGGAGCAGCAGCTCCTCTGTCTTTTGGAACCCACCTGGGAAGAAGAACCCAGTCCTCCAGTGTTTCAGCGTATTTATCACCATTCAAAACCCTTACCGGACACTCCTCTCCAGGGATTGGCTGGAACCTGCTAAATATTCAGGCTGGTTGTTTTGAATCTCCTGCACAAAGCTCTGGAAGCTTCATTCCGAGACAGGGGGAATCAATCTAACTCTGAGCCTGTGAGAAACGGAACAGGCCAGAGCAAATAATCTCCTGCTTCCTGTATTACAGAAGGAACCAAGAGCTACATTTTTCTGGCATCCCACCCTAGGAGGGCGCTATATATCACGCAGAGATGATGAGGAGCAGGAACAGGTTACCTTCACAAAGAGTGGACTTTCCTTAGAATTTAGAATTTTTCTTTAAGGCTGAGTTCACACCTAAACCGACCGCAGATCACAACGCTGTCCGTCCCTGTTCTCCGTGTCAGGGATGAATCAGGGCGGAATCTTTGCCTGAATTCGGCCCTGAAACGGAGGCAAAGATGCTCCGCAGCTGCCCCGGGGACATGTGAACCGACTCGATAGAGAGCCGGTCACATTCTCCTGCTATGTGAATTGGATGGGCGGAAAACCACATCCAATTCGCATGGGTGTGAACCCAGCCTAAATCTTTTAATCTTTAGCAATACTTGATACATGGCAGAAATGGAAGATGATGGAACATAGGATGAGATACAGAATAAGATACAATCGATATTATCCTAGCAGTGGCAGAGTATTGTCCTCTATGAATGTAGAAAGTTTGGAGTTTCAGAGATGCTTTTAATATACATAAAATTTCCAACGCCCCCAAGCGGGATGTCTAAGCGGGATGACTCGGCGATGAGCGAGAAACGTCTACTAGTCATGGAAGGGATGATGAAGGCTGGAGGTCATTCCAGGACAAAATCCGAGTCTGAGAGAGGGAGGAGGGAGAAGAGTCACTTTAGTCATTCCATTTATTTATCATTATTAATAGGAATCAGAAAAAAAAGAAAGATGTCCATCCCCTGTGTGTCCCCAAACCATCAACATTTCCCCCAAAATATTCCATGTTATTAAAGGGGAGCTAAACTGTTTTCGAGCGCCACAACCTAAAAAAACCTTTTAAATTAATTTTTAACCCCTTCAATAATGGGCAGCCCCCCCCTTCAATAATGGGCAGGCCAATTTTCAGTTTTCAGCACTGTCAAATTTTGAATGACAATTATGCGGTCATGTAACACTGACAGTGGTCATAACCCTCCCTTACTCTATCCAAAATGAAAAAAAGAACAAAAGTTTTGCCCATAGTTCTACTTTAAGTTATCCAGAAGGAGCTTGTCACTAATTGGCTTTTGGCTTCTTATGCATAAGATATTCCTATGGAGGAGTCAGACTGTCTGAGGTGGCCATTGTCCATGATAATAGGATTAGCTCTACTATCTGAGGTGGCCATTGTTCATCATAATAGGATTAGCTCTACTGTCTGAGGAGGCCATTGTCCATGATAATAGGATTAGCTCTACTACCTGAGGTGGCCATTGTCCATGATAAGAGGATTAGCACTACTATCTGACGTGACCATTGTCCATGGTGATTATCATGGACAATGGCCACCTCAGACAGTAGAGCTAATCCTATTATCATGGACAATGGCCACCTCAGATAGTAGAGCTAATCCTATTATCATGGACAATAGCCACCTCAGACAGTAGAGCTAATCCTATTATCATGGACAATGGCCACCTCAGGCAGTAGAGCTAATCCTATTATCATGGACAATGGCCACCTCAGATAGTAGAGCTAATCCTATTATCATGGACAATAGCCACTTCAGATAGTAGAGCTAATCCTACTATCTGAGCTAATCCTACTATCTGGGGTGGCCATTGTCCATGATAATAGGATTAGCTCTACTGTCTGAGGTGGCCATTGTCCATGATAACAGGATTAGCTCTACTATCTGAGGTGGCCATTGTCCATGATAAGAGGATTAGCACTACCATCTGACGTGGCCATTGTCCATGATAATAGGACAATGGCCACGTCAGATAGTAGTGCTTTATGATAATAGAGCTAATCCTATTATCCTGGACAATGGCCACCCCAGATAGTAGAGCTAATACTATTATCATGGACAATGGCCACCTCATGGACAATGGGCAATGGCCACCTCAGACAGTAGAGCTAATCCTATTATCATGGATAATGGCCACCTCAGATAGTAGAGCTAATCCTACTATCTGAGGTGGCCATTGTCCATGATAATAGAATTAGCTCTACTGTCTGAGGTGGCCATTGTCCACGATAATAGGATTAGCTCTACTGTCTTAGGTGGCCATTGTCCACGATAATAGGATTAGATCTACTGTCTGAGGAGGTCATTGTCCATGATAATAGGATTAGTTCTACTACCTGAGGTGGCCATTGTCTGTGATAATGGGAGTAGCCCTTATCTCACGGATTTCTGTATAAATTCATTGTGTTTTTCTAATAAATCAGTTATTCTTCTGGTTTCCTCCAAAACTGGTGTTGCCAATTTCTTTGGGGGTAACTATAGCTATATTCACTGGCCTCGTGTTCCAGAGCTTGGAAAGCAACTTCTTGGTGGAGATACCCAGTCAGGGTGTCTGGAGTCCATCACACTGGGTGGAGATACCCAGTCGGGGTGTCCGGAGTCCGTCACACTGGGTATCTTCTCAGCCAATAGTGAACTTTGCAGAAGCTCAGGTAGGTTTGCTGAATGCTCAGGTAGGTTTGAGCACAACTATTGACAAAATCAGATTCTGGCAGATCAGGAAGAACGTGGGACCTGCATTGTGGAAGACTCTGCTCCGGTACCCCAGCCGGTGAGGAAAGTCAGGAAAATTCCTTCTCTGTCTAATGAAAAATTGTCACAAACTCACCCCAACACATTGCTGCAGAACAAACTTTATTATCCCGAGCAAAATTATTCAAGAAGGACTAAATGTGTATATTGAATAAACATATTATACTTCAAACTTATAAAAGAAACAAGACCCCCCCCCCATATCTCCCAGGCCCATGTACTGCACAGTGCTGGGTGTACTGACCTGATGGCGGGGTGCATGCATATTTCATGTCAGTGTTGTAACACAGATTCCACTGTAGTTATTATAAAGCAACGCTGGGCTCATCACCCTATACATTATTCTGTTAGATTTATCTTGCTTGCATACTATGTATAATTCATGACAACGATGAACCTTTCCCGAGCCATCCTGTAAACTGCTGCAAAGATTTCCTCTTCTACACTTTCAGGCAGGTTTGTTCATTTCAAATTTAATTTAATGGCTGAACTTGAACTGTTCATTTTCTCTTCATTGGATTGGGCATTCTTGACTGGCCAATGTTTCCTTTCAAGGATCTTTGTTCTCCACCACGTACAGTGCCACGCAAAAGTATTCACCCCCCTTGGCATTTTTTGAGTTTTGTTGCCTCACAACCTGGAAATAACATGGATTGTTTGAGTACTTGCATCATTTAATTTACAGAACATGCCCACAACTTTGAAGATTTTTTTTATTGTGAAGCCAACAACAAATAGGACAAAATAACAGAAAAAGTCAATGTACATAACTATTCACCCCCCTAAAGTCAATACTTTGTAGAGCCACCTTTTGCGGTTATCACAGCTCCAAGTTGCTTTGGATAAGTCTCTATAGCTTGCCACATCTCACCACTGGCAGTTTTGCCCATTCCTCCTTGCAAAACTGCTCCAGATCCTTCAAGTTGGATGGTTTGCGCTTGTGAACAGCAATCTTTAAGTCTGACCAAAGATTTTCTATTGGATTGAGGTCTGGGCTTTGACTAGGCCATTCCAACACATTTCCATGTTTCCCCTTAAACCACTCAAGTGTTGCTTTACCAGTGTGTTTGGGGTCATTGTCCTGCTGGAAGGTGAACCTCCATCCTAGCCTCAAATCACACACAGAGTGCTACAGGTTTTGCTCAAGAATATCCCTGTATTTAGCACCATCCATCTTTCCCCCAACTCTGACCAGTTTCCCAGTCCAGACTGCTGAAAAACATCCCCACAGCATGATGCTGCCACCACCATGTTTCACAGTAGAGATGGTGTTCTTTGGGTGATGTGTTGGGTTTGCGCCAGACATAGCATTTTCTTTGATTGCCAAAAAGTTCAGTTTTAGTCTCATCAGACCAGAGCACCTTCCTCCATACATTTTGGGATTCTCCCACATGCCTTTTCCCAAACTCAAAATGTGCCATTTTGTTATTTGCTGAAAGTAATGTCTTTCTTCTGGCCACTCAGCCATAAAGCCCAACTCTATGGAGCGTACGGCTTATTGTCATCCTATGTACAGATACTCCAGTCTCTGCTGTGGAACTCTGCAGCTCTTCCAGGGTTACCTTAGGTCTCTGTGCTCCTCTCTGATTAATGCCCTCCTTGCCCGCTCCGTGAGTTTTGCTGTGCGGCCGTCTCTTGGCAGGTTTCCTGTTGTGCCATGTTCTCTCCATTTGGTTATGATAGATTTGATGGCGCTCCTAGGGATCATCAAAGATTTGGATATATTTTATAACCTAACCCTGACTTGTACTTCTCAACAACATTGTCCCTTACTTGTTTGGAGAGTTCCTTGGTTTCATGGCAGTGTTTGGTTAGTGGTGCCTCTTGCTTAGGTGTTGCAGCCTCTGGGGCCCGTCAAAAAGGTGTGTCTATGTAATGACAGATCATGTGACACTTAGATTGCACACAGGTGGATATCATTTCACTAATTATGTGACTTCTGAAGGTAATTGGTGGCACCAGAGCTTTTTTATGGGCTTCATAACAAAGGGGGTGAATAGATACGCACATGACAATTATCAGTTTTTTATTTCTGAAAAATAGTTTTATATATATATTTTTCTAATTTTCTCTCTTTTTTACTTCACCAACTTAGACTATGGTGTTCTGATCCATCACATATAATTCAGATTAAAAAACATTGAACTAAAGGCTGTAATGTAACAAAATAGGTAAAAAGCCAAGGGGGTGAATACTTTTGCAAAGCACTGTAAGCTTCCTTCACACCAGCATTTTTTTTAACCTAAAAAGACGCTGGAAAAATCACTTGTACACAAAACGCTGGTAGTAGCTTTTTGTATAAAACCACAATAATTCTGCGCTCCCACACAGAAGGAGGAGGACACAGCAGCTAACACAACCAGCAAGTGTAAATGTAATCAAAAATAACAAAACAAGTGTAGCGCTAAAGAAGGTCCCAACAATACAGTTTATGGCCTGGCAATTCAATGATCATAAATTGGCAAAGACCATCATTTTAAATAAAAAAGTCCTCTGGAGTAAATCCACATATGAGGAATGATCATCCGTCACACACGGTCCATACACCACCCGATAGAAGTGAAGAGGCTTACCAGAATTGGTGGACCCAACAAGGCATACGCCAGGTGGAGTCAATCAAGCTTAGGTGATGCTGGATTGAAATGGGCCCTGACGGGCAGAGTTGGTGGAGTGGCTACCACATAGCTGTGTTCTTCCAGTCAGATCGGATCAGAAGATGTGAAATCCAGCGCCCATGGAACGTATCTCTCAGATCCTCGTGTGAACCAGCAATATCAGTAACCGAATGAAGAAAAGGAATGGCCAAATAGTGTAAATCCGTTTTAATGGAAAGTATAATAAAAGAGTATACACTCACATAAATTGATGAGTAAAAACAGCGCTGTGTAGACAGTGGCGACAGTGGGGTCCTACCCTAGTAGCTTTTTGTAGTAATGTTTTAGGAACGTTTAAGAGCGTTTAACAAATTTGCGGACCGCCCGCCATCTTTATACGTCAGTACTTTGACGTAGGATAGCTGCCATAACCCCCAGGATAGTCTTAAACAGCAGATGGTCCTCTTTCTGATAAAAATGGTCTCCACAAGATCACTTTTATCGGGGGTGGGGTGGGAGAGGGCCCCTTCCCGCGCCGCGCTCCGGTCATCTCTGCCGCTTTCACGAGCCGTCGGTAGCGGCGGAGACAATCGTGTTCTCTCCCCTGTGAGACTGGATGCCGAGTGAGGGAATGATGCCCCCCCCCCCGCCGCTCGGCTCCATAACATTGGGTGATGGAAGCGACGTCAAACGTCACTGCCGCCCCATGGTTCTGAAGGGAAAATTTTATTTAAAAAAAAAAAAGACATTTATTTATTAACTTATTTATTTTTTATTGCATTTTAGTGTAAATATGAGATTTGGGGTCTTTTTGACCCCCCAGATCTCACATCAAAGAGGATCTGTCATGGTTTTTTTCTATTACAAGGGATGAAAGTGACCCAAACATTTTGGGTCAGTGTAAAAATGAACAATAAAAAGTAAAATAAATAAGAATTTTTTTTTTTTTAATTTTAAGCGCCCCGTCCCGCCGAGCTCTCGTGCATAAGTCGCGCCCGCATATGAAAATGGTGTTCAAACCACACATGTGAGGTATCGCCACGATCGTTAGAACAAGAGCAATACTTCTAGCACTAGACCTCTTCTGTAACTCAAAACTAGTAGCCTGTAGACATTTTTAAACGTCACCTATGGAGATTTTTAATGGTCAAAGCTTGTCGCTATTCCACGAGCGGGCGCAATTTTAAAGCGTGACATGTTGGGTAATAATTTACTCGGCATAACATTATCTTTCACAATATATAACAAAATTGGGCTAACTTTACTGTTCTCTTATTTTTTAATTCAAAAAAGTGTGTCTAAAAAAAAAAAAAAAATGCTCTTGTAAGTCCCCTGCGCAAATACGGCGTGACATAAAGTATTGCAACGACCGCCATTTTATTCTCTAGGGTGTCTGAAAAAAAAATATATGTCATGTTTGAGGGTTCTAAGTAATTTTCCAGCAAAAAAAAAAAAAAAAAGATTTTAAGTTGTAAACACCAAGTTTGAAAAATAGGCGTGGTTAAAAATTTTTAAGAAAAAAGCTTAAAAAAACGCTATTATTCTGTGTGCACACGACCAGACTTTCGGCGGACTGAATCACAACGGTGTTTCGATGGACTTCCATTGAATCGGACCTGTCTACACACAATCACACCAAAGTCCGACGGATTCGACCGTGATGACCCACGAAGGGACTAGAATAAGGATGTCCATAGCCAGTAGCCAATAGCTGCCCTAGCGTCGGTTTTCGTCCGTCGGACTAGCATACAGACGAACGGATTTTTTGAACTGATTTTTTTCAGACTCAAGTCCGTCGGAAAGATTTGAAACGTTCTAAATCTAAAGTCCGTCATATTTTCGACAGAAAAGGTCCGCTGCAGGTCATCGGATTCGTTCCATCGGACAAGTTTGGTTGAATATTCCAGCCGTGTGTACACGGTATTAGTAGCATTTAGCAGCGTTTAGGAGCATTTCTGTTGGAAAAACACTCCAGAAAACTCTACAAAAACTATTTATTTTTCTGCTCCTAGGTGCTGAAGCTCAAAAAATGCGAATAGTCTAAAGTAGTGTGCTTGGACACAAAGGAGAACACTATATAGCTTCTAGGAGCAGAAAGAAAATGCTAATAACAGTTTCTAGGAGCTTAAAAAATGCTAATGTGCATGGAGCCTTTGTGTTAATGTAGCGCTTGGTTGCTACTAGTAACTAACATCCACCATGTCACCCTGCTGCCGGACCTCCATCTATCACTTCTGAGACAATGAACAGTCATTTGCTTTGTTTTTGTTTTGTTTATTGGGGAATATAACTTGGTTGGGGGCAGTGCCGATCCTGACCTCTCTGGGGCCCTAAGCAAAATTCTGCTAAGGGGCCCTCTACCTGACCCGTGATGCCAGGAGCTATGTAAACCATTTGCCATTGCCACACAGTCACACCTGACAGAGTCTCCCCCTACATTAGGTTCCCCAGAGAGCCTCTCCTTACATCAGGGTCCCCAGAGAGCCCCTCCTTCCACGGGGTCTCCAGAGAGCCCCTCCTTACATCAGGGTCCCCAAAAAGCCCCTCCTTACATCAGGGTCCCCAGAGAGCCTTCCCTTACATCAGGGTCCCCAGAGAGCCCCTCCTTACATCAGGGTCCCCAGAGAGCCTTCCCTTACATCAGGGTCCCCAGAGAGCACCTCCTTACACAGGGTCTCCAGAGAGCCCCTCCTTACATCAGGGTCCCCAGAGAGCCCCTCCTTACATCAAGGTCCCCAGAAAGCCCCTCCTTACATCAGGGTCCCCAGAGAGCCTCCCCTTACATCAGGGTCCCCAGAGAGCCCCTCCTTACACAGGGTCTCCAGAGAGCCTTCCCTTACATCAGGGTCCCCAGAGAGCTCCTCCTTACACAGGGTCTCCAGAGAGCCTTCCCTTACATCAGGGTCCCCAGAGAGCATCCCTACTTACATAGGGGTCCCCAGAGAGCCCCTCCTTACATATTGTCCCCAGAGAGCCCCCCCCTTACATTAGTGTCCCCAGAGGCCCCCCTTTTACATCAGTGTTCCCAGAGGGCCCCGTCCTTACATTAGTGTCCCCAGCGAGCCCCCCCTCTTACATCAGTGTCTCCAGAGGGCCCTGTCCTTACATTAGTATCCCCAGAGAGCCCCCCCTCTTACATTAGTGTCCCCAGAGGCCCCCTCTTACATCAGTGTCCCCAGAGGGCCCCTTCCTTACATTAGTGTCCCCAGAAAGCCCCCCTCTTACATCAGGGTCCCAAGAGGGCCCCGTCCTTACATTAGTGTCCCCAGAGAGCCCCCCTCTTACATTAGTGTCCCCAGAGCCCCCCCTCTTACATCAGTGTCCCCAGAGGGCCCCGTCCTTACATTAGTGTCCCCAGCGGGCCCCCCTCTTACATCAGTGTCCCAAGAGGGCCCCCTCTTACATCAGTGTCTCCAGAGGGCCCCGTCCTTACATTAGTGTCCCCAGAGAGCCCCCCCTCTTACATTAGTGTCCCCAGAGCCCCCCTCTTACATCAGTGTCCCCAGAGGGCCCCTTCCTTACATTAGTGTCCCCAGAAAGCCCCCCTCTTACATCAGGGTCCCAAGAGGGCCCCGTCCTTACATTAGTGTCCCCAGAAAGCCCCCCTCTTACATCAGGATCCCCAAACAGCTGCCTCCCCCCCCCTGCAGAGGTTCCCCTGTACCTGGCTGGTGGAGGTGGGAGGCGGCGATCGGCAGCTCTATGGTGTGCACATGCAGGGGGATCTCCCTGGGGCTAGTAGTTCTATCTCTGAATGTATACATTGAAGAGGGGAGGGGCCTCTGACTCGGGCATCAACAACAGTGTTCAAGCAAAGTGAAAGTGAAACTGATACCTGCCCGAGTCAGAGGCCCCTCCCTTCTCCTCTCCACTGTATACATTGACACTCGAGAGAGTACTATAAGCCCCAGGGAGATCCCGCCACCCACACAGGCACCATAGAGCTGCCGATTGCCGCCTTCCACCTCCTACCTCCTCTCCCCACTGCACTCTAAACGGTCAACCAGAGGTGCAGGGGGGATACTGGGTCTTGGGGCCCCCCTACAGCAGTATAACGGAAGGGCCCAGTCGCAAATGCGACTGCAGAGACCCCTAAAGTTCCGCCACTGGATGTTGTAAACATTAATTGACGTGCTATGACACGAGGGGGAGGCGGGACCTCAAGTAATTTGCGGGGCCCTACGCAGCTTGCGTAGTGAGCATATAGGGCGGATCAGCTCTGGTTGGGGGAAAGGAAATATGGGATGCCCATAGAACAATTGTTTTGCCATCACATTTAAGAATTAGAACGGAAGGTTGAGCCGTGAAGTTCTGATGTACACATAATATCTACAGGCGCTTCTCCTGCATAACGCCATGCAGACTATTTCTCCTCCTCTACGTATCTCCTGCAGACTGTCACTCCCAGGACTTCCACCCTCCTGCACAAACTTCCACTGTAGATCATTACTCTTCCTGTCACATCATCCTCTGTTGACAAAAGAGACCGCTCTGGACAGTCTCAGTTGCTGGCTAGAATTGGTTGCACTGTTATTAGGCCAGAGGTCTGCAGCACCTCTCCCCGGCGGCCTAGTAATTTAGTAACATGTGCTGATTGGTGGACTACTGTTCCCAGATAGTCCGGCCTGCAAATCCTGTGCCCTCAGGCCGCAGCGATTTGACAGACTCTCCTCTGGTCTCACACCCAGCTTCCCTGGCATGCCTCATCCAGAACTCCACTGTGGTCCACTCACCGACCTTCTCCTGCCCTGAGTCCATGATGGAGAACGTTAACTGGACATATGTTCCGGCAGCTTTTCCAACCCCTCTGTTCCAGAATACTTCATCCATGACCGTGTAAAGATGAAGCTCCTTCCCAGCTCTCCCGGGCACCTCCGCTAGGCCTCGCTTTCCCCCCCAGATGGGGATGAGGCCCCTACTGCTGCCTAGTACTCCATTCTCCACTTCTCCCGGCCGACCACTCTTCCCCCAGTGGGCTGTTACCCCACCTTATATGGGAGGCCTACCCCCTGCCATTTCCAATTGGGGATTAGTCAGAGCTCCTCACATGAGCTGCCTGCCACTGCAGTCCTAGGCCCTGCCCTTCTTCCAGATCATTCTTCCTGGAAGCAGGAGAGGCACCTCAGAACTTAAGCACAGGTGGTCACACCCACTGCTACACTAACCACTCCCTGCCCCCCAGATCAAAACAAGCAGGCCTAGCCTGAAACATAGACCTGCCCAAATTTACCTTCACTGACAGTTTCCCTTATGCCGCGTACACACGAGCGGAATGTCCGATAGAAAAAGTCAGACGAGGTCTTTTCATTGTCTATTCCGATCGTGTGTAGGCCTCATTGGACTTTTATTTACGAAAATTCTGACGGACCTAGAAAGAGAACATGTTCTAAATTTTTCCGACTGAACCAATTCCTATCGGGAAAACCGCTCGTCTGTATGCTGTTCTGATAGACCAAAAACGAAGCATGCTCTAAAGCAAGTACGAGACAGAAGCTATTGGCTACTGGCTATTGAACATCCTTTTTCTAGTCCCGTCGTACGTGTTTTACGTCACCTCGTTCTGGACGGTCGGACTTTGGTCAGACCTTGGTTTGACCACGTGTAGGCAAGACCGCTTGCATGGAATTCCGTCAGAGAAACCTTCAGAGTTTATCCTGGCGGCAAAACCGGGATACACAATGTAATACTGACACATAATCACACATAAGGTGGACTTGATGGACTTGTGTCTTTTTTTCAACCTCACCTACTATGTAAAAAAAAAAAAAACCAACGGGCTTGTGTACGCGGCTTTACAAAATCCTCACTCTAGCACCTACCTATGGTAGAGGGTGCTACATTAAAACCAAGTAAATAAAGAAAAGAAGACATGCTCCGGAATATATCACAACTAGAGGCACTGAATGCATTTACCTCTTCATGATAGAAGATAGCTGGAATCCAAGAGAAGGAAAAAGGAAAAAAGAATCCAAGTCTTCAAGAGAGTGGGGAGAGGAGGGAAAAATAAAGAGAAAAGGGGAAAGGGAGTGGCACCAGAGAAGACCGTCCAAGTATAAAACATTTCTCCCGAGGGCTGTATTTGTCATTACAGCACAAACATTGGAACATTTTCAGGGTTTGCTCATGCAATTAGGATTTACCGACCAAACGGACCAACATTTGTTGAAACGGGGGAAAGGCAAGTTATTAACCACTAGCAAGTTCTCCATGTGGCATTGATGATTGAGAGTTATTATGGTATCCCTGATAGTAGGAGTGTCGGGAATTCCAGAGAGTTTATTAATGTCGAGCTTAGCTGGCAGATACAGATGGGTAAGGACTACCCTGGTGTGTGGAGGGAATCGTTTGATTCCTAAGTGTGGGATGGCCACGGAAGGGTCTCATCTCACTTCTAGAATGCCAGATGCTACTGTAAAAATGTAGTTCCAATATGAGTGTAGTGATTCACATTTCTATTGGACATGGAATATGGAGCCACCAGCCACCGCAGAGCATCCAGCATTGTGCAAAATGTGTTTGGTAATGTTTGGAGAGATGGAACAGGGTAAGGTACCATCTATGGACTACTATATGAGTGGTTTCATTGACTCGTACAGCTGGACAAGCCATATGTGGTGATAATTATGTTCTGCCAGGAACTTACAGGGAATGTCTGTGAAAGGTCTATTTCCCATTTCAGCATGTTAATGGACTTGGGGAAAGTTTTATTACCATTTAGCAGGGCATAAAACATAGATTTGCCCTTAAGATGAGATGCAGTGTCAGTAAAATATGTGTAAAAAGAAGAGGGGGTCTCAAGGTGTGGGGGTAGAGGGTGTCTATGAAGGAACTGTTGTATTCTCAAATAAGTAACACGGTCAACAGTCTTAAGCTCAAATTTGGCTCGAAGGGCTACAAAGGAGCATAGTAAAGTTTCAGAGTAAAGGTCTGAAATGTACCTTTAGTCGTCCAAGAAGACATTTTGTCATCTTTCTCCACCTAGAAATGTAAAAATGAGGATGATGTAGATAAAGAGAAACATTTTTTGCAGCATAGATAAAGGTAACAATTATCTTGTGCAATATTTATATCCTTCAGAGAATGTGTGGTTGTGCCGTCTTGGTAGATCAGCTTTGTGGCCGTCTTCTGAAACCAAAGACACTCGAGAGATGTCTCATAGAAGTTTGCAAGCATGGCCAGTGCAGAGAAGATTCTCTGTGATGAAAAAAACATTGAGGAAAACTTCAGCCATGGGATAGAGGTCAGCATGCATATATAAAATATCACATTTATTCCAATTATCTATCCTTTAAAAAAATCTTTCATCAAGGCAAAAAAGTATTTTTTTTAATTTTGGACGAAGGAGGTGAGGATTAGAACCCTCGTGGTTCTACTGCTATCTGGGGCTCAGCTATAGAAATTGTCCCTCATTTCCTGTCCTGCTGATGATGGTGAAGGGAAATCTGCAGGAGAGACACACACAGACGAGCATGGAGCAGATCCGTCCAATCATAGTCCTTTTAACCATAATCTCTCCAACCATAATCCTTCCAATCATAATCCCTCCAACCATAATCCTTCCAACCATAATCACTCCAACCACAATCCTTCCAACCATAATCATTTCAACCAAAATCTTTCCAATCATAATCCTTCCAACCATAATCTTTCCAACCATAATCCCTCCAACCATAATCCCTGCAACCATAATACTTCCAACCATAATCCCTCCAACCATAATCCTTCCAACCATAATCCCATCAACCACAATCCTTCCAACCATAATCCTTCCAACCATAATCCTTCCAATCCTTATCCTTCCAATCATAATCCCTTCCAACCATAATCCTTCCAACTACAATCCTTCCAACTATAATCCTTCCAACTATAATCCTTCCAACCATAATCCTTCCAACCATAATCCTTCCAATCATAATCCTTCCAACCATAATCCTTCCAACCATAATCCTTCCAATCCTAATCCTTCCAATCATAATCCCTTCCAACTATAATCCTTCCAACTATAATCCTTCCAACCATAATCCTTCCAACCATAATCCTTCCAACTATAATCCTTCCAACCATAATCCTTCCAACCATAATCCTTCCAATGATAATAACTCCAACCCTAATCCATTCAATGATAATTCCTCCAACCATTATCCTTCCAACCATAATCCTTCTGACCATAATTCTTCCAACCATAATCCTTCCAATGATAATCCCTCCAACCCTAATCCTTTCAACGATAATTCCTCCAACCCAATCCTTCCAATCATAAACCTTCCAATCATAATCCCTCCAACCATAATCCTTACAACCATAATCCTTCTAATCATAATCCTTACAACCATAATCCCTCCAACGATAATCCTTCCAACCCATATCCTTCCAACCATAATCCTTCCAACCATAATCCCTCCAACCATAATCCTTCCAACCATAATCCTTTCAACCATAATCCTTCCAATCCTAATCCTTCCAATCATAATCCCTCCAACCATAATCCTTCCAACCATAATCCCTCTAACCATAATCCTTCCAACCATAATCCTTCCGACCATAATCCTTTCAATTATATTCCCTCCAAACATAATCCCTCCAACCATAATCCTTTCAACCATAATCCCTCCAACCATAATCCTTCCAACCATAATCCTTCCAATCATAATCCTTCCAACCATAATCCCTCCAACGATAATCCTTCCAACCCTTATCCTTCCAACCATAATCCTTCCAACCATAATCCTTCCAACCTTAATCCTTCCAACCATAATCCCTCCAACTATAATCCTTCCAACCATAATCCCTCCAACCACAATCCTTCCAATCATAATCCCTCCAACCATAATCCTTCCAACTATAATCCTTCCAACCATAATCCTTCCAATCATAATCCTTCCAACCATAATCCTTCCAACCATAATCCTTCCAACCCTAATCCTTCCAATCCTAATCCTTCCAATCATAATCCTCCCCAACCATAATCCTTCCAACTATAATCCTTCCAACTTTAATCCTTCCAACCATAATCCTTCCAATCATAATCCTTCCAACCATAATCCTTCCAATCCTAATCCTTCCAATCATAATCCATTCCAACTATAATCCTTCCAACTATAATCCTTCCAACCATAATCCTTCCAATCATAATCCTTCCAACCATAATCCTTCCAACCATAATCCTTCCAATCCTAATCCTTCCAATCATAATCCTCTCCAACCATAATCCTTCCAACTATAATCCTTCCAACTTTAATCCTTCCAACCATAATCCTTCCAATCATAATCCTTCCAACCATAATCCTTCCAATCCTAATCCTTCCAATCATAATCCATTCCAACTATAATCCTTCCAACTATAATCCTTCCGACCATAATCCTTCCAACCATAATCCTTCCAATCATAATCCTTCCGACCATAATCCTTCCAACCATAATCCTTCCAATGATAGTCCCTCCAACCCTAATCCTTTCAATGATAATTTCTCCAACCATTATCCTTCAAACCATAATCCTTCCAACCATAATCCTTCCAACCATAATCCCTCTAACCATAATCCTTCCAACCATAATCCCTCCAACCACAATCCTTCCAATCATAATCCCTCCAACCCAATCCTTCCATGCATAATCCTTACAACCATAATCCTTCTAATCATAATCCTTACAACCATAATCCCTCCAACGATAATCCTTCCAACCCATATCCTTCCAACCATAATCCTTCCAACCATAATCCTTCCAACCTTAATCCTTCCAACCGTAATCCCTCCAACCATAATCCTTCCAACCATAATCCTTTCAACCATAATCCTTCCAATCCTAATCCTTCCAATCATAATCCCTCCAACCATAATCCTTCCAACCATAATCCCTCTAACCATAATCCTTCCAACCATAATCCTTCCGACCATAATCCTTTCAATTATATTCCCTCCAAACATAATCCCTCCAACCATAATCCTTCCAACCATAATCCTTCCAATCATAATCCTTCCAACCATAATCCCTCCAACGATAATCCTTCCAACCCTTATCCTTCCAACCATAATCCTTCCAACCATAATCCTTCCAACCTTAATCCTTCCAACCATAATCCCTCCAACCATAATCCTTCCAACCATAATCCCTCCAACCACAATCCTTCCAATCATTATCCCTCCAACCATAATCCTTCCAACTATAATCCTTCCAACCATAATCCTTCCAATCATAATCCTTCCAACCATAATCCTTCCAACCATAATCCTTCCAATCCTAATCC
This sequence comes from Lithobates clamitans, assembly GCA_037952925.1. Taxonomy (NCBI): domain Eukaryota; kingdom Metazoa; phylum Chordata; class Amphibia; order Anura; family Ranidae; genus Lithobates; species Lithobates clamitans. The sequence continues at coordinate 222,685 of JBBGZY010002665.1, read as the reverse complement.
TTCCAATCATAATCCCTTCCAATCATAATCCTTCCAACTATAATCCTTCCAACCATAATCCTTCCAATCATAATCCTTCCAACCATAATCCTTCCAACCATAATCCTTCCAATCCTAATCCTTCCAATCATAATCCATTCCAACTATAATCCTTCCAACTATAATCCTTCCGACCATAATCCTTCCAACCATAATCCTTCCAATCATAATCCTTCCGACCATAATCCTTCCAACCATAATCCTTCCAATGATAGTCCCTCCAACCCTAATCCTTTCAATGATAATTTCTCCAACCATTATCCTTCAAACCATAATCCTTCCAACCATAATCCTTCCAACCATAATCCCTCCAACCATAATCCTTCCAATCATAATCCCTCCAACCATAATCCTTCCAACTATAATCCTTCCAACCATAATCCTTCCAACCATAATCCCTCCAACCATAATCCTTCCAATCATAATCCTTCCAACCATAATCCTTCCAACCATAATCCTTCCAACTATAATCCTTTCAACCATAATCCTTCCAACCATAATTCTTCCAACCATAATCCTTCCGACCATAATCCTTCCAACCATAATCCTTTCAATGATAATCCCTCCAACCCCAATCCTTTCAATGATAATTCCTCCAACCATAATCCTTCCAATCATAATCCTTCCACTCATAATCCCTCCAACCATAATCCTTGCAACCATAATCCTTCCAACCATAATCCTTCCAACCATAATCCTTCCAATCATAATCCTTCCAAGCATAATTCTTCTAACCATAATCCTTCCAACCATAATCCCTCCAGCCATAATCCTTCCAATCATAATCCTTCCAACCATAATCCCTCCAACCATAATCCTTCCAATCATAATCCTTCCACTCGTAATCCCTCCAACCATAATCCTTTCAACCATAATCCTTCCAATCCTAATCCTTCCAATCATAATCCCTCCAACCATAATCCTTCCAACCTATCCAACCTTATCTCTATTATTTATATCTGACAGTTGGATTACACTCCCAGAAGTCGGCTATCTCTGTATTTTTCAGTGCAGCTGATATAACTCGTCCCTCCCCTCCTCCTGCACAGTCACAAAATATTTTGTATTGCGTGAACTCATCCACAAAATACAAAGGCTTCTCTGAATAGGCAGCAGTGGGGCGGGGGGGGGGGGGGCATGTTTAAAACTAGTTAGGTTTTGCCTGGAATTCTATTTAAAGCTGCATTCCAGATATTCAGCCACTTTGTAAAAAGTGAAGGCACACTATGAGTTAAGTCCAAGGAGGTGCAGGGCATTTGAACGTATCTCTATTATTTATATCTGATGAGTTTATGGCTCTGCTGGACCATACACTGACACTCAGGGCTGTGAGAAAGGAGAGAGAGGCACACAGAGCAGCTATGCCCTTCCCCTCTGCTGCCCATTCACAGAAACCTTTGTATAGTGGGAATTAGTTCACATAATACAAAGGCTTCTGTGATTGGGCAAGGGAAGGGGAGGGGCATAGCTGCTCTGTGTGCCTCTCTCTCCTCTCTCACAGCCCCGAGTGCCAGTGTATGGTCCAGCAGAGACATAAACTATTCAGATATAAATAATAGAGATACGCCCAGGAGATGTCATGCACCTCGCTGGACTTATCTCATAGACTGGCTTCATTTTTTAACCAAGGATCTGAATTTCTGGAGTTCAGCTTTAAACTCAATTGGTGTAAAGTTCCTCTAAAATTTTAGCTAGCGTTGTAAATAAGTTTTGCAGCAAACAAATGAACAGAAATGTGTAAATGAACTGTGAAAATAGAAATAATCATCTTCCAAATCTTCACAAGAAGCCAGAATATATACAATGTTACTGTGAAGTGATACAAAGTATGTGAAGAATTCTGTCTTCTGAATCCCCCATCCCAGCATTCTCCTGGGTCACCATCCACAATCAATGACCTTTGGGCCTCATTCACATGGGTGGTGGCGGCTGAGCTGCGTTTTACCAACCCCCAACCACCCATATAAAAGATAGCATGCAGCCACTCCAGGTTATACGCATGCTGCAGTCACTTTGCTGTGCTTTGCATTGCAAAAAAATTGATACCCCCATCCAGGGATCTTTTTCAGTGGGAACGTGGGGGGAACGCAGTTCAGGCACCTCCAGCACTAAATGTATGTAATGACAAGGGGTGTGCTGGAGGACCCATTGTTGCTGGGCAGAGACTCTATTGTTGCAGGGGGGCCTATTGTTGTTGGGGGGGGGGTCTGTTGTTGCAGGGAGTCTATTGTTGCTGGTGGGGGCCTTATTTTGTCGGGAGGAGAGTTGTTACTGGGGGGATCTACTGTTGAGGGGGGAGTCTACTGAAGCAGGCTGCTGGTGGATCTATTGTTGCTGTGGGGGTATATTGTTCCTGGAGGGGAACTGTTGTTGTGGGTGCAGGATCTTTTGTTGTTGGGGTGTCTATTGTTGTTAGCGGGTGTCTAAAGTTGGTGGTGGGGGTCTATTGTTGTTGGCGTGGGTCTATTGTTGTTGGCGGGGTCTATTGTTGTTTTTGGGGGTCTATTGTTGCTGGTGGATGCCTTATTTTGTTAGGGGAGCAATAATTACTTGGAAGGATCTACTGTTAAGGGAGGATTCTACTGATGTAGGCTGCTAGGAGATCTATTGTTACAGCGGGCGTATATTGTTGCTGTGGAGGTATATTGTTGCAGGGGGTCTATTGTTGCTGGTGGGGGTCTTATTTTTTGGGGGAGGAGAGTTGTTATTGGGGGGATCTACTGTTGAGGGAGGCATCTACTGAAGCAGGCTGCTGGTAGATCTTTTGTTTCTGTGGGGGTATATTGTTGCTGGGGGGAACTGTTGTTGTGAGAGGAGGATCTTTTGTTGTTGGGGTGTCTATTGTTGTTGGTGGGGGTCTATTGTTGCTGGTGGGTGTTTTATTTTGTTTGGGGGCAATTGTTACTGGGAGGGATCTACTGTTAAGGGAGGAGTCTCCTGATGCAGGCTGTTAGGGGATCTATTGTTGCTGTGGGGGTATATTAATGCTGGGGTATATGTTGTTGCTGGAGGGGGATCTTTTGTTGTTGTGGTGCTGCTTTTCTTGTTATCATTAACACATTCATACAAATTGCAATGATACGTGATTCTATATTCTAAGGTGGTACTGGGGTTGGGTAGGGGGTGGAGCAAAGGGACGGTGCTTGGAGGTGGGTAGGGGTGGAGAAAAGGGATAGTGCTCGGAGGTGGGTAGGGGTAGAACCAAGTTACGGTGCTCGGAGGAGGGTAGGGGGTGGAACCAAGTGACAGTGCATGGAGGTGGGTAGGGGTGGAACCAAGGGACAGTGCTTGGAGATGGGTAGGGGGGAACCAAGGGACAGTGCTTGGAGATGGGTAGGGGGAACCAAGGGACGGTGCTCGGAGGTGGGTAGGGGTGGAGCAAAGGGATAGTGCTCGGAGGTGGGTAGGGGGTAGAACCAAGGGACGGTGCTCGGAGGAGGGTAGGGGGTGGAACCAAGGGACAGTGCTTGGAGATGGGAAGGGGGAACCAAGGGATGGTGCTCGGAGGTGGGTAGGGGTGGAGCAAAGGGATGTTGCTCGGAGGTGGGTAGGGGGTAGAACCAAGGGACGGTGCTCAGAGGAGGGTAGAGGGTGGAACCAAGGGATGGTGCTCGGAGGTGGGTATGGGGTGGAACCAAGGGATGGTGCTCGGAGGTAGGTAGGGGGGAACCAAGGGATGGTGCTCGGAGGTGGGTAGGGGGTAGAACCAAGGGGCGGTGCTCGGAGGAGGGTAGGGGGGAACCAAGGGATGGTGCTCGGAGGTGGGTAGGGGGGAACCAAGGGACGGTGCTCGGAGGTGGGTATGGGGTGGAACCAAGGGATGGTGCTCGGAGGTAGGTAGGGGGGAACCAAGGGATGGTGCTCGGAGGTGGGTAGGGGGTAGAACCAAGGGGCTGTGCTCGGAGGAGGGTAGGGGGTGGAACCAAGGGATGGTGCTCGGAGGTGGGTAGAGGGGAACCAAGGGACAATGCTTGGAGGTGGGTAGGGGGTGGAACCAAGGGACAGTGCTTGGAGATGGGAAGGGGGAACCAAGGGACGGTGCTCGGAGGTGGGTAGGGGTGGAGCAAAGGGATGGTGCTCGGAGGTGGGTAGGGGGTAGAACCAAGGGACGGTGCTCGGAGGAGGGTAGAGGGTGGAACCAAGGGATGGTGCTCGGAGGTGGGTAGGGGGGAACCAAGGGACGGTGCTCGGAGGTGGGTATGGGGTGGAGCCAAGGGATGGTGCTCGGAGGTAGGTAGGGGGGAACCAAGGGACGGTGCTCGGAGGTGGGTAGGAGGTGGAACCAAGGGATGGTACTCGGAGGTGGGTAGAGGGTGGAGCAAAGGGATGGTGCTCAGAGGTGGGTAGGGAGTGGAACCAAGGGACAGTACTGGGAGTTGGGTAGGGGGTGGAGCAAAGGGACGGTGCTCGGAGGTGGGTAGGGGGTGGAACCAAGGGACGGTACTCGGAGGTGGGTAAGGGGTGGAGCCAAGGGACGGTGCTCAGAGGTGGGTAGGGGGTGGAACCAAGGGACGGTACTCAGAGGTGGGTAAGGGGTGGAATCAAGGGATGGTGCTCGGAGGGGGGTAGGGGGTGGAACCAAGGGACGGTGCTCGGAGGTGGGTAGGGGGTGGAACCAAGGGATGGTGCTTGGAGGTGGGTAGGGGGTGGAACCAAGGGATGGGGCTCGGAGGTAGGTAGGGGGGAACCAAGGGATGGTGCTCGGAGGTGGGTAGGGGGTGGAACAAAGGGACGGTGCTCGGAGGTGGGTAAGGGGTGGAACCAAGGGATGGTGCTCAGAGGTGGGTAGGGGGTGGAACCAAGGGACTGTGCTTGGAGGTCAGTAGGGGGTAGAACCAAGGGATGGGGCTCGGAGGTAGGTAGGGGGGAACCAAGGGACAGTAAAAAAAAGAAAAAAAGACAAAATTGAAAGCAATAATTTTTTTTTATTTGTAAATAACTTTAGTGATTTGTATCAGAATAATGATTTTAATGTCACTTTAATCAGAACAAATTACAGAATAGAATGCGCACTTTTTATGTGCAGTAACACGATTTTTAACCAATCCCCCCCCCCAGTATAGGGAGATGACGGGGCGGGGCGGTTCTATTGTTCTGGAATGACGTGCTATGACGTTGCACCACTGTCGACACACTCGCACGCCAACGGGGGCCTACAGCACAGGAAACAGCAGTGCGCTGTGCCCCCGGGACATGGCGCATCCCGATCCCGGTAAAGAGCCAATGATGCGGCTCTTTACCCATGTGATCAGCTGTGATTGGACACATCATCACATATACACAAGGAAATGCCAGTTATATGCTTTTCTCTCCTCACACTGACAGAGTGAGGAGAGGAGAGACAATCAGTGCCATCTCCTCACTGGGGAGATCTGTACAGATAATCAGGGCACCCATCTGTGCCGCCTATTAGAGCCCATCAGTGCTGCATATTAGTGCCTCCTCATCAGTGCCCTTCAATGCCATCTCATCAGTGCCCATCAGTGCCACCTATCCGTGCCATCTATCAGTGCCCATAAATGCCGCCTATTAGAGCCCATCAGCGTCGCCTATCAGTGCTCATCAGTGCTGCATATTAGTGCCTCCTCATCAGTGCCCTTCAGTGCTATTTCATCAGTGCCCATCAGTTCTGCCCATTAGTGCCACCCATTAGAGCCACCTATCCGTGCCATCTATCAGTGCCCATAAGTAATCAGGATTCATAAGTGCTACCTATCAGCGCCCATCAGTGCCACCTATTTGTGCCATCTAATAGTGCCCATAAGTGTCGCCTATCAGTGCTCATAGGTGCCACCTATCAGAGCCCATCAGTGCCACCTATGAAAGCCCATCAGTGCCATCTATTAGTGCTCATCAGTGCCGCCCATTAGTGTCACCTATCAGTGCCCCCAATCAGTGCTGCCTATCAGTGCCCATCAGTGAAGGAGAAAAATTACCTATTTACAAAATTTTCTAACAAAAAGTTGTTTTCATAATTTTCTGTCTTTTTTTTTAGCAAAAATTAAATCTCCCAGAAAAAAAAACCAACAAAAGAAATCTCTATTTGTAGGAGGAAAATTATAAAAATGTCCTATGTGTACAGTGTTGTATGACCGCGCAATTGTCATTCAAAGTGTGACAGCGCTGAAAGCTGAAAATCGGCCTTGGCAGGAAGGGGGAGGAGTGCCCGGTATTGAAGGGGTTAAACTAACATTGCTCAAAAAAAAAAAAAAAAATGCATTTTTTTTTTTTAGTTTTGTTACATTTAATTGTCTAAGGATTGGGAAAGAAATATCATTGTTGAAAGACACCGGCCACAAGCGATCGTTCCTGAGAGAGGCAGAACGGCGATCTGCCTATGTAAACAAGACAGATCACCGTTCTGACAGGGAAGAACACAGAGATCTTGTGTTCCTCCTGCTAAGCAAAAACACCGATCTCTGTCTTCCCCCAGTCAGACCATCCCCCACACAGTTAGAAATAACCCCCTAGGAGCACACTTAACCCTTTGATCGCCCCCTGATGTTAACCCCTTCCCTGCCAGTGTCATTAGTACAGTGACATATTTTTAGCACTGATCACTGTATTAGTGTCACTGGTCCCCATAAAAGTGTCACTTAGTGTCCGAATTGTCCACCGCAATGTCGCAGTCCCGCTAAATCACCACAATTACTGTTAAAAAAAATAAAATGACATAAAAACATCACATAGTTTATAACTTTTGTGCAAACCAATCAATATACGCTTATTGGTATTTTTTTTTACCAAAAACATGTAGCAGAATACAAATTGTCCTAAATTGATGAAGAAATTAGATTTTTTTACATTTTTATAGCAGAAAGTGAAAAAAAAATTGTTTGTTTTTTTTCAAAATTGTCGCCTTTTTTTTTTGTTTATAGCGCAAAAAATAAAAACTGCAGAGATCAAATACCACCAAAAGAAAGTTCTATTTGTGGAAAAAAAAAGGACATAAATGTTATTTGGGTACAGCGTCGCACGACCGCGCAATTGTCAGTTAAAGCGACGCAGTGCCACATCGCAAAAAAAATGGCCTGGCCATAAAGGGGGAAAATCCTTCCTGGGCTGAAGTGGTTAAAAAAAATTGTATTACTTTGTTATCTTAAAGAGGAAGTAAACCCTGATGGGTTTTACTTCCTTTTTTGTTCCCTGCAAAGTAAAAGCTTAATGGACTAGTATCGCATCGCAGCGCATCACATCGCACCGTATCGCATCACATCGCACCGTATCGCATCACATCGCACCGTATCGCATCGCATCACATACTAGCACAATATGTGACACTTACCTGCAAACGAAGCCCGCGCTGTCCCCGTTGGAGGCTGCATCCATGTTTGCCCCTCTCCCTTCCCGGGGCCGGAGACTCCGGCTCTGTGACTGGCTGGGAGCCGCCGGTCACGGCACTCGCTAGTGAAGAAACGCCACGGAGGGCCGTTTCTTTGCAGCGCATGCGCCGATGACATCATCAGCGCAATACAAAGTAGATATCTCCTAAACGGCGCACGTTTAGGAGATATTTACCGTACCTATTGGTAAGCCTTATTAGAGGTCTTATTATTGGCTTACCGATACGTACAACTTGAAAATGGAGCTTTACAACCTCTTTAACCCCTCTCCATTGTATCAGGAATAGGGATGGAGGTATCGAGCCCCAATATAGTAGACATGTGCGCCGTCAATAAGTTTGTTTCGTTTCGTATTAGAATTAATTCGTATTTTGTAATTCGTGTCCGAAATTCAATTTATATTAGTACGAAATACGAATTTTCATTATGATGAATTTATCATTATGAGGGGCTCCCATCATCCCCATGCTGTGCTCATTATGAGGGGCTCCCATCATCCCTGTGCTGTGCTCATTATGAGGGGCTCCTCCCATCCCTGTGCTGTGCTCATTATGAGGGGCTCCCACCATCCCTGTGCTGTGCTCATTATGAGGGGCTCCTCCCATCCCTGTGCTGTGCTCATTATGAGGGGCTCCTCCCATCCCTGTGCTGTGCTCATTATGAGGGGCTCCTCCCATCCCTGTGCTGTGCTCATTATGAGGGGCTCCCACCATCCCTGTGCTGTGCTCATTATGAGGGGCTCCCACCATCCCTGTGCTGTGCTCATTATGAGGGGCTCCTCCCATCCCTGTGCTGTGCTCATTATGAGGGGCTCCCACCATCCCTGTGCTGTGCTCATTATGAGGGGCTCCTCCCATCCCTGTGCTGTGCTCATTATGAGGGGCTCCCACCATCCCTGTGCTGTGCTCATTATGAGGGGCTCCCACCATCCCTGTGCTGTGCTCATTATGAGGGCCCCCCCCCACCATTCCTGTGCTGTGCTCATTATGAGGGGCTCCTCCCATCCCTGTACTGTGCTCATTATGAGGGCCCCCCCCCACCATTCCTGTGATGTGCTCATTATGAGGGGCTCCCACCATCCCTGTGCTGTGCTCATTATGAGGGGCTCCCCCCATCCCTGCGCTGTGCTCATTATGAGGGGCTCCCACCATCCCTGTGCTGTGCTCATTATGAGGGGCTCCTCCCATCCCTGTGCTGTGCTCATTATGAGGGGCTCCCCCCATCCCTGTGCTGTGCTCATTATGAGGGGCTCCCACCATCCCTGTGCTGTGCTCATTATAAGGGGCTCCCCCCATCCCTGTGCTGTGCTCATTATGAGGGGCTCCCACCATCCCTGTGCTGTGCTCATTATGAGGGGCTCCCCCCATCCCTGTGCTGTGCTCATTATGAGGGGCTCCCCCCATCCCTGTGCTGTGCTCATTATGAGGGGCTCCCATCATCCCTGTGCTGTGCTCATTATGAGGGGCTCCTCCCATCCCTGTGCTGTGCTCATTATGAGGGGCTCCCACCATCCCTGTGCTGTGCTCATTATGAGGGGCTCCTCCCATCCCTGTGCTGTGCTCATTATGAGGGGCTCCTCCCATCCCTGTGCTGTGCTCATTATGAGGGGCTCCTCCCATCCCTGTGCTGTGCTCATTATGAGGGGCTCCCACCATCCCTGTGCTGTGCTCATTATGAGGGGCTCCCACCATCCCTGTGCTGTGCTCATTATGAGGGGCTCCTCCCATCCCTGTGCTGTGCTCATTATGAGGGGCTCCCACCATCCCTGTGCTGTGCTCATTATGAGGGGCTCCCACCATCCCTGTGCTGTGCTCATTATGAGGGGCTCCTCCCATCCCTGTGCTGTGCTCATTATGAGGGGCTCCTCCCATCCCTGTGCTGTGCTCATTATGAGGGGCTCCCACCATCCCTGTGCTGTGCTCATTATGAGGGGCTCCCACCATCCCTGTGCTGTGCTCATTATGAGGGCCCCCCCCCACCATTCCTGTGCTGTGCTCATTATGAGGGGCTCCTCCCATCCCTGTACTGTGCTCATTATGAGGGCCCCCCCCCACCATTCCTGTGATGTGCTCATTATGAGGGGCTCCCACCATCCCTGTGCTGTGCTCATTATGAGGGGCTCCCCCCATCCCTGCGCTGTGCTCATTATGAGGGGCTCCCACCATCCCTGTGCTGTGCTCATTATGAGGGGCTCCTCCCATCCCTGTGCTGTGCTCATTATGAGGGGCTCCCCCCATCCCTGTGCTGTGCTCATTATGAGGGGCTCCCACCATCCCTGTGCTGTGCTCATTATAAGGGGCTCCCCCCATCCCTGTGCTGTGCTCATTATGAGGGGCTCCCACCATCCCTGTGCTGTGCTCATTATGAGGGGCTCCCCCCATCCCTGTGCTGTGCTCATTATGAGGGGCTCCCCCCATCCCTGTGCTGTGCTCATTATGAGGGGCTCCCACCATCCCTGTGCTGTGCTCATTATGAGGGGCTCCCCCCATCCCTGCGCTGTGCTCATTATGAGGGGCTCCCCCCATCCCTGTGCTGTGCTCATTATGAGGGGCTCCCACCATCCCTGTGCTCATTATGAGGGGCTCCCACCATCCCTGTGCTGTGCTCATTATGAGGGGCTCCCCCCATCCCTGTGCTGTGCTCATTATGAGGGGCTCCCACCATCCCTGTGCTGTGCTCATTATGAGGGGCTCCCACCATCCCTGTGCTCATTATGAGGGGCTCCCCCCATCCCTGTGCTGTGCTCATTATGAGGGGCTCCCACCATCCCTGTGCTGTGCTCATTATGAGGGGCTCCCACCATCCCTGTGCTGTGCTCATTATGAGGGGCTCCCCCCATCCCTGTGCTGTGCTCATTATGAGGGGGCTCCCCCCATCCCTGTGCTGTGCTCATTATGAGGGGCCCCCACCATCCCTGTGCTGTGCTCATTATGAGGGGGCTCCCCCCATCCCTGTGCTGTGCTCATTATGAGGGGCTCCCCCCATCCCTGTGCTGTGCTGACTTCCTGGGGTTTTTAACTTTTAGGTTCGTTAACTTTTTGTAACAATTACGAATGTTCGTTAGGAATTTAGATCCGAAATTCGTAAGCGAAATTTCGTATTTCGTACAAAATTCGGAAGCATAGCAATTCGTATTTTGGATCCTCCCGAATGTACGAATTTATGGAAATTCGTATGAATTTTCGATTCGTACGAAACTAAGCGCACATGTCTATCAATATAGGAGGTGCCTCATTCAAAGTCCCAAACCCTTCATTGGGTGTCTCTGTGTATCCCCCCCCCCCCCCCCCCGATGTGTCTCCTCTCTGATTGGTGGTTGTCCAGCTTTGTTGTAATTATGGCACTCTCTATTCAAGTCCCCCCCCCCCACCCACCCACCAACCTGTCTTGCTTCACCATTGTTGGCGCTTTTGATTTATGCGTTACTTATCATATTTGAGTATGTTTTTTCCGCTAGTTTTAGGAGTTTATTAAAAGTCAAACATTTTCAAAGGTTGAGCAACAAAACTTTTTTTTTTTCTTTCTTTTTCTTCAGAAAAGAAAAAAATTCTGCGTCTTCGGAGCCTTAAATGAGCGCATTTAATAAAGGGAAAAATTAATTCACTTCCCCATACAATCAGCGGGAGGTTGTCACGCTGATTATTAAAAGTCTTTTTAAAAGCAGAAAATATTATGCCTTTCAAATCATCCCGCACACATAACAATGAGTACAAGGTAACTCAAGATCAGGCGGCGTCACCCGACTTCACATCTTCGTAGACGACTTCATAACATAAGTTCCTCAATGGGAAAAGTTTCTGAACAACTCTTAAAGCCGAACTTCAAGTAGATCAAATTAATTATCACTTATTGTTTCACACAAAGCCGTAAGATGTACTTTATATTTAATTTACAGCTAATAGAAATACCTGAGCCTATGTTTCTGTATTCAGTATGTAGCGGTACCCCCCCCCCCCCGTATTGGCTGCTGGGTGATTGTGGCCCGTCTGTCACCCTGCCCAGCCCGGCGTTCACTTCCAGACACTCGGAGACAATGAAAAGTCCATCAGTTTTTTTTTTTTTGTATTTTATTGAGGGGTTAGAGGGATTAGAACTTGGATGGGGTTGAGGAATTCATGGGATGCCCAGGAAACAATTCTTGTATGGTGTGACGAACCCTTGTCCTCAACAGGTCTATGTCCGCCCTAAATGCTTCTTCTGTCCAGAACCAGCACTATCCAAGACCCCTTAGCCCACCCAGTCACCAGTCGTAACACAGTGTAGGGTGAACAACATCAAAACTCCTTTATTCCAGCACATGTTACCTCAGATATCCAACTCCAAGACACTCCCCCACCCTTGACTGTCCAATCACAATAGACACACAGGTCAGGTGTATTCAAACTTCTCATCAGTAAACAGTCTTATCAACAGGGAGAGCTGTTGGAGGAATCCCCCCTCCCCCTATCTACATAGACATCCATCCCATAATATACGTTTCTTCCTAGGCAGACAGACACAAACAATGGAATACAGCCACACCCCAAACGATCACAGCAAAGAGTCCACAACAGCATGAGACAACACACAATATATACAGATATACAACATTGAGTCTGACTAGCACAGATCATAGTGGGGTTCTCGGTCACCCTGTGCCCCTAATGGACACAGGGTGATTTACACATAAGAGGGTCCGGGGAAGCTGGACATGGAGTTTCCAAAGCTCTCCAAGGTAAGCTGAGTTGCACAACCCCCCACCCAAAGTCACACATGGTTCGGGACAATTTAGATACTCTCCTCCTGCACAACACTTGCTGCAGACTATCTCTCCTTCTCCTTCCAGCACAATTCTTCAGCTAGCACATGGTTAGGCCTGACACTGGCTTCAGCCAGGCCTTAGCAAAGTAACTTATTACAGGCAGGGGCCGCGGGCCCCTATGGTGTAGCAAAGAAAGTTCTAGTGCTAGCTGTACTCTTTGGTGGACTACTGATCCCAGTCAGCCCTCTGCAGACCCTGACAACCCTCCTGACCGCAGCGGCCTGACTTCAATGCCAGTAACATCCCAGTCTCTCCCGCTGGCTCTACATCCATCTCCGACTGCCTCCCAGTCCTCTCCGGCATGCCTCTCCCAGCTCTCCCGACTGTGCCTGCCACTCACCGACACCTGATGGATCCCTGCTGGAAGCTTGCCCGGCAGTATTCCCTACTGTCCTCTACTGCTTCCGTTCAGGACACCCCTTGAGTTGTGTGGGGTCCCTGTACAGCTCCGAGCCCCTGGCCCAAAGTCACCCCCCCCCCCAGACTGGAAGGCTCCCTCCAAGGACCCGACAGCCTAACACTCCATCTCCAGTTCTTCCACCCAAACAACTTCTCCCCACCTGGGCTGACCCTGGGTATTTAAGGAGGCCTGTCCTCTGCCAATCCAGGTTGAGGATTGGTCAGGGCTCCTTAGAACGCCCCAGACAGCTCCACCCCTCTTCCCCACCTTCCTTCTAGAAGCCTCTAGAAGCAGAAGGGAGGTAAACTAAAGATGACGCTAGCTGTGAATCACCAGCCTACTCTGAGCCACTCCCAGCCCACACAGATCAAAAGAAACAGGCCTTCCCAAATGTACCTACACTAGAGAAAAATCTACCTCTAGCACCTACCTAAGGTATGGGGTGCTACAAGTATACAGTTCAGTAAATAAAAGGGCCTGCAGATATACTCCGATCAGCTAGAACATTCTGACCACTGACTGGTAAAGTGAATAAGATTGATTATCTGGTTACAATTGTAACACTGTGCAATGTTACTGTATTGCAGAACTGTCTTCTTTGCCACAAGATGGCAGTGTCCCGCGACTTATCATACAACTCATACAGAAATGCTGGGAACTCTGGGACTTGTATGCTATAAGCATTAGCTGAAGCTGAACTACACCGTCCATAAGGACTGGCAAAAGGGGCGGGAGCATTTAAAAAGGGAAAAGCCCGAAAGTCTATGTTGGAGGCCAGACTTGAGAGAGATTGGAGAGTGGGTCCATGCAGGCCCAGGCCGGATTCAGGGAGTCACAAAAGCCGCCAGGGAAGCTGATCATCCTAAGGAGGCAGGTAGCAGAACATGCGGGCAGATGGACCGGGTCATCGCCACCTAGGGTTTCCACCTTTTCTTCAAGCCAAACCCGAACACTTTAGCAGCCTGGGACCCCTTTGAGTGCCCCAAGAAGAATAGTATTGTAGTGCGCATAGCGTGTGGCCAAAATGCTCTTGCTGGCCGAATCTGACCCCAGACAGCTGCCCACAGCTCCCAGTTGGCCACAAATGTGTGTGTAACTATCTTGGTTACTTGGGGAGCCACAGCCTGGTCTGAATAATGTATACGGATCTCAGTCTGCCTTAAACCCGGACACATAAATCAAAATCTGGACTGTCCGGGTGAATCCCGGACAGGTGGCAACCCTATCGCCACCTTCACAGCCATCCCAGAGGAGGAAAAAGGGGCCCCCTTCACATTGAAGGTCAGCACTTCATCCTGCTGAGCTGTGGAGCTGGGTGAGAGGGTTCCTAACCCACACAACGCTGCTATTGCACTCAAGCCTGTTGTTTGCATCCAGTTGCTAGAGTCTAGAACAGGTTACAGTACAGGCCTACAGTACACAGTATATCACAAAAGTAGGTACACCCCTCCCATTTTTGTAAATCTTTTCTTCTATCTTTTCATGTGACAACACTGAAGAAATGTCACTTTGCTACAATGTAAAGTAGTGAGTGTATAGCTTGTATAACAGTGTAAATTTGCTGTCCCCTCAAAATAACTCAACACACAGCCATTAATGTCTAAACCGCTGGCAACAAAAGTCAGTACACCCCTAAGTGAAAATGTCCAAATTGTATGCACCGGGTCGATCCACATTACTCTGCCCATACAGTGGGTGCCAGTCCAGTTCATCACTGAGAGGTCAAAAAAACATAGGTGGAGGACCACACACCAATAAAAATACTCCTTTATTGTAATAAATCCAATAAAATAATACAGCACAATGGGAAAGGTGAGGCTTCAAACGAGTTTCACACTATGATTAAGAGCTCTGTAGAATGAAACGCGTAGGAGTTCTAATCTCTATTGCCATGCTGTATAGTTTTATGGATTTATTATATTTATTATAATAAAGAAGTATTTTAATTGGAGTGCAGTCATGCACCAATCTTCTCTTGTTTGAGTCATGTACATATCAGAGGTGAGAAGAAGCCTTGAAGGGATTCCATCAACTGGGTGATCTCTTGTAACACCTTTATGTGCAGTACTTTTTGGGACGGGATTGCCAGCTCATTATGGTGGACCCACCATGTATATGAAGGGAGTGAACTTATCCCCTAATGGAGCCCTATCTATTTTCCTATCCTAAGTGAGGAGCATCTATATTAGACCTGTGATTGTGTTTCCTGTGCCATGCGGTCTTTGCCTGTGATGTGGGGTATTTTTGGTCTCCCCCTAGTCCGGATGTTCTGGATGGCTTAAAGATTCTGGGTTAGTTACGAAGCAAGCAAGCCCTGATGAAGCGAATACACAGACTGCGAAACATGTTGGCTATTTCAATGTAACTTCTCTGTTTGACGTGTTGTACATACACCATTGTTTTTATATGTATCATTCGTTACTGTTTATGTCTATATGTCTTTTTCTATTATTCAATAAATATTTAGATGCAAATACATATTTTTAATTGTCTCGAGGTGACCATTTAACGCCCAGATCCATTACAAATTTTCTTTCTCAGCTTTGCAGGACCCCCCTACCCCCCTAACTTTAAAATATAGGTGGGCAGTTTTGAAGTCCTAAAGCACCCCTTGACTGACTATACGCAAGAGACAACCCCCTGCCCAGGGATATAGATCGTTTATGAGGAGTATATTGGTACTCAGAATGTTTGATTCACTGACAAATACACATCAACAATTTACTAATAATTTGTAATAAAGCCTCAATCGGTGAAAGCCTCCTACAGCCAATGTAATAAAAGAGAGGCCCGGAGTATTACCAAAGGCAATCAATGGAGGGCCGGCATGACAGGGGTTAATGGGGGCTTGGTTACAGGGAGTTAAGCGAAGGGGGAGTGTTAAGGAAGCAGGGCTGTGCAGGGGGTTTATGGGGAATGGGGTGGAGCTGGGGGGAGGAAGCGAGCCGGAAAAGAAAGGGGAGGTCACAGTCACGAGGGAGAGAGGGTGAGCAACTTCCCACCCGCCCACCCTACAATTTTGATGGGCATTGTTGTGTTAGTTTTGGGGGGTCTTCCGTGACTAAGGGGGTTGGTTGCAGCACTTGGTGGGGTGCAAAGTACATTTAGGTCATATGGGCACATCAAAAAGGTATGGTGTAAGGACCCGTCTGAGGTACGGCTCCCAGTTGGTATATGGGTACCTGCTAGTTGTCTCCGAGACGGTGGTTTCGCAACTGGAGGCCTGTGAAGTGACAAGCAGGTACAGTTCTGGTTTTATGCCTATTGGGACCTTGTGCTCCATTTTAGTGAATAAACTGGATGCTATGTTTAAAAAGGGCATTATGTTAATTATTATGGTAATTATTTGATATTTATATTTGGTTAATAAAACGGATGCTGTAGCCAATTTACTCCATTTCAGTGTTGTGTGGTCATCATTAGATGGAAGGGTGGGGTTATTGGTCTAGCAGGTAACAAGCAATAGTTAATACCATAGTCAAGGCTTTTACCGAGGAGGTTTAATTGAAATACAGTGAGTGGCTTTTTAACTAGTAAATGGATGATACGTATTCTTCAAGAGAAACCATAAACCATCCTCCAATTACAGCCATAGATCTACTGAGGCCAGTGTGTTTCCTTTCTAAAAGACTTCTTCACATAACTCACCTTCACCAGAGCACCGCCGGGCTCATTCATTTACCAGCCCTGGATGACTTTCTAAGTCTAATTTCTAACCTTTTACATAGAATTTTTGTTTCACAATTTTTATTAAAATTTTTTCCAAGAATAGGATTCACAACGCAGGTGGTGCATATCAAAACATTAGGAACAGGTATAAAGAGGGGAATCAAATATTATACCACCAGCTACTCCCAACCCAAGGGGATGCCAGTAGGAATTCAACATAAAGAATATGGTCTTAGGGAGCAAACAGCCCTCCTACTTGGAAAACCTCCCCCCACCCCCAGGGAAAAATGTTAGAACCCAAACTTCGCCACCACCCACCGGCACGCGGGAACGGGCCGCGAGTAAACATAATGCACAAGTGGTAGCAGCACAACTGGATAAAAAAGGGGAAATGCGAATACAAGAAAGAAAAGGGGGGGGGAGAAGAGGAAGTAAAAGGAAGAAAGACAAAGAAAAGGAACGAAAGAAGAGAAGGAAGGGAAGAAGAATGAGACAAAGCAAAAGGAACAGGACTGTCCGAACGCCCCCCGCCTCCACTGCTCACACTCCTCAGTCAGCTGGAAGTTGGAGATACGTAATCCAAGGATCCCAAACACGATCAAAACTTAGCAATTTTATTCTGCAAAATGCCGACCAGATTTTCGTTGAGCAAGATCCATGTCAGTTTATTTTTTTTGCTCAATATTTTTATTGAAGTTTACAGGGAGAGCAGAAAAAAGAGAGGAGGGAAGGGAACAATGATAATCATACAGTAGGACATAGGTAATAGGGTCATATGGGCACAAATGGCAAAACAGTAATAACAAACTTGTAGAAACGATGTAATCCATTCTGATGGTAGAGTTAAAGGTGAGGAGGATCATCTGACACCCTTGGACACCCCGTTTGGGAGAAAGCTGTGTCATGAGGGGAGAACATTCGGCTAACCTTTAATCTATTGTTCAAATATTTTAGAAGAAAAAGGGGAGTCACCGTATAACAGAGATTGAGGGGGTGAACTCACCCCAGGAGCGAAGGTAGAGTGTGGACCAAAGATTGAACCATGGGACCGGTAGGGACACAGTCCAGGTTGTGAAGAGAATGGTAGCAGCAATAGTATTGTGCATTTAGAACTGGTGAATAGTATAACATATAGCCTAAGTACATTAAGTCGGTAGTGAGGCATAGATCAGAGATCAGCAGTGGGCTGTTTATGCTAGTGGGAACTAGGTGTAGTAATTCCTGGGAGAGAGATGGGGAAAAAAAGTCAGATCAAATACGGGTAACTGGGGGCATCTGATCATGATCTCACAGTAGATTTGTGAATCTTGAGGGGAGAGTCCATTGAGGTGAATGGGCCATTGAGGAACAGAAAAGATGAAGAGATCTATAGATCTAGGGGGGATAGAGGGAGAGGCGAAGAAAGGAAGAGGGAGCAGGAGAGAGAAGAGGAGTTACCAGGGAAGGGGAGTCTGATGCCTGTATA
Source organism: Lithobates clamitans (assembly GCA_037952925.1). Lineage (NCBI taxonomy): Eukaryota > Metazoa > Chordata > Amphibia > Anura > Ranidae > Lithobates > Lithobates clamitans. The sequence continues at coordinate 204,968 of JBBGZY010002665.1, read as the reverse complement.
TACTTAGGTGGGATGTGGTTTAAGGGCGGAGTAGAGAGCTGTCAAAATCGGGGGGGAAGAAAATGATCTACCCATGGTTGCCAAAGTCTTTTGAATTTAGTGACCTTATCGAGGAGTACAGCCTCAACCTTAGCGTGGCAGTTTATTTTTCATAACAGCTGAATCAATCACTGGTTTCTTCCAAGTACTACTATCGCTACTAGTGATTTTCGCCGCAAGAAACATAAAAAAGTGGATTGAAGTTTGAATGCGCTTGGGAATATCAACAACAGGCTCGTTAAGAAGAGCCACCTTAGGGTTTTTAATTATGTTCACCAAGGTCACGGAATAGATCAAGGAATGAACTCTAATCCAAAACCAGAGAACCTTGGCACAGGTCCACCATACGTGAAACATCTAAGTTGAATTTCTACAAATTCTAGTAGTGGGTGGGCAGGGGCGAGGCTAGGGGATGGTACTGCTGTCACTACCGCTAGGGATGGGCTGAACAGGCCCCTGCTCGGTTCGTATCAGAACGTTCGAACACCGCGAAAGTTCGGATCTGAATAAAGAACCCCATTAAAGTCAATGGGACCCGAGCATCAAAAATCAAAAGTGCCCATTTTGAAGGCTTATATGCAAGTAATTTGGCATACAATGGTTATAGGGGTCCGGGTCCTGCTCTGGGGGACATGTATCAATAAAAAAAAAACGTGAAAAACGTCATTTTTAAATGAGCAGTGATTTTTTTATTTTTTAAGTGAAAGCATAAAAATTAAAAATTCCTTCCAATATAGTGCCTGGGGGGTCCCCTTAGTCTACTTGTAAAGTAGCAGATCAGTACCATGTCTAGAATCTTCTGCAGCAATAATTGCATTTATAAAGCCAAAAAAACAGCGTTTTTGCCACGTTTGATGTGCCTGAGACACAGTTTGCAAATTGCAACAGTGCGATCTGCTGCAGAAGTGCTGAAAAAGACCCAGACAGCTGAGCTTCGGGGAGTGGGCCGAGAGATAACAGCTGCAGAATGTGATGGAATAGGGTGGCTGCTCTCTGCACTTTCTTTAATAAACTCTGTTAGTCATTCGACCAAATACTCCATGCTTCTTGAAAGTTTTTATAAGATAATGAGTTGAAAGCTAGAAGTTTCTCGTAAGTTTTATTCATGTTGACAATATTAATTATCTCTGGTTTGGAGCTAATGACTTCCACCGCCTAAGTATTAAAGACCTAGCCGCTAGGAATATATGTGTAACCACCTGTCTATAGGTCTTTGGGTAGATGTCTATACCTATATTAAAGCGGAGTTCCACCCAAATTTTGAACAATATCTCTATGCATTCTCTTCCTTGCCTAGATGCTGACATGCCGTTTAAAAAGATTTAAATCGCCGTAATTACCTTTTATTTTTCTATTCTTCTTTGCACTTCCTGGTTCTCCTCCCATGGGAGTAGGCGTGTTTCTAGCCTCTCCCAGACTCCTGGGAGCTAGTCTCAGGCTTCCCAGGATGCCACTGAGCATGTGCGGGAACGAGCGGTGAATGCTGGGAGCACAGCATTCACCACATCCAGGAAATAAATGCTTGTGGGCTTCAATTGCCCACAATGAAGATGGAAACCGCCTGCAGTGAATAATATAAGTTATTCTTTCCGACGAAATCTGACACAGGCGGACATATTACACACAATATGTGAGTATGTAATGCTGAGAAGAAAAGTTTGTGAATGATCTCAAAAAAGAAAAAACGTTAGATAGGTGGACCCCCTCTTTAAGGAGGGCTAGTTCAGGGCATGGAAGCCATAGCACGCCTGTACATGAGGAGAAACATTTGAAAACTTGGTTCCAGAAGCTTGTTATTGCTGGGCACTGCCATAGAATGTGCAGTAGATTCCCTACTTGGCCACAACTACGCCAGCATAATTGAGAGTGTGAAGAGGAGAATTTTGCCAATCGAAAAGACGCGTAGTACCATCTATTTGTGATTTTTAGGGGCTTTTCCCAATGGGTGTTACAATGGGAGGACTTGAGAATAGATTGAAGCTCATTTTTTCATTGTTCTTGGGTAAATGTGCGTTTTAACTCTTTTTCCCATTTCTGTATGGGGTTTGTTTTATGGAACTTGTTTTTATATTGCAAGATATCATAAAAAAAAGAGAGATTCCTTTCGCTTTGCGACGTGAGGATGTATAAAAATTCCATACTGTTGGATGCGTGAGTAATCTTTCTAGGGGGTGTCTTGCCAGGAAGTTTAGTATGCGGGTAAGTGTGAATGTGTATGTTTGGAGTAGGCAAAAGTCTTCAATCAGAAACTCTCTAGTTTTAAGCTTGTTGTTGTTATAAAATTGATGGATATCGTGCAATCCAAATTTACAAAGGGATTCAGTATTTAACAGAGGAATCATGGCCTCTAGAGTGTTCAAAGGAAGAGGGGTGGTGGGTATTAAACCATCAGAATTATGCTGTTTAGAGAGGTGTCTCCACGCTTTGAGTGAGGCTTGTGTGGGAAGAGAAGCAAGATGCCAGGGTTTCCACAGATCGCTCAATAGCAATGTGCGAAGATCTTTGGTAGGTGCTAGATTGGTTTCTATATCTACCCTTAAGGGAGTTTCACCCTCAAGGAACCAGTGTTTTCATTGATCCAGGTGTACTGCCCAGTAATAATCTAGTAGGTCTGGCGTTCCTGCCCCCCCCCATGGATCTATGTTTGATAAGAACAGTCCCTGAGAAGCGAGCCCTCTTCCCTTTCCAGATGAACTTATGGAGGAGACTCAACATGGTTGTCAATTGTTTAATCAGAAGCAATATCGGGAGAGTCCTAAAAAGATATAGCAGTTGGGGTAATATATTCATCTTAAAGGCTGCCAACCTCCCCCTCCATGAGAGTTCAAATTGGGAGATTCGGTTAAGTTCGTTAGATTTTTTTTTATTAATAGAGGATGCGATATTAAGGTGGATTGATTGGACGTGTTGGCTGTAAGGGTAATGCCCAGGTATTTCGCTCCTTCCTTGTTTCATGGAAACGAGAGTTGGGATTTAAGGACATTTTTAGTGGAGGTTTTTACTCCGAGGTCTAATGCCGCGTACAGACAATCGGACTTCTCGTCAGAAAAAGATATGACGGCTTTTCCGACGGGATTCCGCTCAGGTTTGCCTTGCATACACACGGTCACGCAAAAGTTCACTGAACTTACGACCGTCAAGAACGCGGTGACGTACAAACACTACGACGAGCCGAGAAAATGAAGTTCAATGCTTCCGAGCATGCGTCGAATTGTTTCCGAGCATGCGTAGGAATTTTGCGCGTTGGAATTGCCACAGACGATCGCATTTTCGGAAAGGAACTTTTCCTGACCGAAAAGTTGAAAACATGCTCCCAATCTTTTGCTGGCTGGAATTCGGCCAGCAAAAGTCCGATGGAGCATACACACAGTTGCATTTTCCGAAAAACTCCCATCGGTCTTTTGCGTGCCAAAATTCTGATCGCGTGTACGCGGCATAAGATTACTGATTTTGAAGTATTCATCTTGCAGTACGAAATATCGCTAAATTGTTGTAGTACGTGATATGCTATGGGGGAGAGATTTTGCCGGGTCTGTTAACTTTAAGATAATGTCATCGGCAAATAAATGTATTTTGTTACATAGTAGGTGAGGTAGAAAAAAGGACACAAGTCCATCAAGTCCAACCTATGTGTGTGATTATATTTGTGTGGGGGGTCCTTGGAATGAAAAGCCTTTGATGGCTGGGTTGGAGCGGATATCTTCTGCTAATGGTTCTATAACTAAGTTATATAAAGTGGGGGATAATGGGCACCCCTGTCTAGTTCCATTAGAGATGCTCAATGGCTTTGACAGAATACCGGATGTGTATACCTGTGCTGAAGGACTTGAGTAAAGTGCTAGTATGGCTGATGAAATGTTTCCTGAGAAACCAAATGTAGACCGTAGACATATAATGCCAGTGTACCCCATCGAACGCCTTCTCTGCATCCAATGCTAGGAGCAAAGAAGGCGATCGTTTTTTTTTCACATTGTGAATCATATTAATAATCCTTCTAGTTGTGTCTGATGTTTGCCATGTGCTGCTAAAGTGTTAAAGTGTTCGGGTTTGGCTTGAAGAAAAGGTGCCAACCCTAGGTCCCTTACCTCCTTGTCTGGTTCCCCCTCTGGTGCTGTCAGCTCCTCCTTCCTCTGGGTGCCCCCTCAGCAAACCAAGTGCTAAGGGGGCAGCCGTGCTGCTGATCCGGGTTGTGTGCAGCCATAGACACACACACTGCAGCTCAGCCACTCCCCTTGCTCTCTCCTCAAAGGATTTGAGTCTATGGCTCCCACTGTCCTTAGTGTCTCCTGTAAAAGCAGCCGGGACAGCACCAGAGCAGTGAGAGAAGCCTGGTGGAAGGGTGCGGGGGGGGGAGGGGGCACAATATGTAGTGAGACGTTTCTTTACCTGTCTGCGCCCCCATTGGGGATATTCACCCTCCCTATTTGTCCTGGTCACTGTTGTCACAGAGAGTGAAAGAAACAGGAATAGAGGGGAGAGCTTCCAATGGGGACACCCGGGATTCTTTCTCTTCCTGTTGTGGCTCTGGGACAGGACATGAAGGGAAATCTCCCCAAAAACCTGCCTGGGGCTGTTACCCCCAATTACTCCATCCAAAATGAATAATAAAAACTTTTCTTTCAATTCTTCTTTAACCACTTCACACCCGCCATATAGCAGAATGACGGCCGCAAAGCCGTTAAGTTTTCCTGACTGGGCTTCATATGACCTTCAGCAGGACAAGCTCCGGGGGCGCACAGCGCGGCGATCGGTAGTGCGGTGAGTCCCTCTGACACACCCCATCTCCGATCCTGGTAAAGAGCCTATAACAGAGGCTCTTTACCATGTGATCAGCTGTGTCCAATCACAGCTGATCACACGGTAACCAGGAGGTGCCATTTATCGACTTTTCCTTTATTCGCATTGACAAAGCACAAGTAGAGGAGATCCAATCAGCAGCTCTCCTGACAGAGGGGGTCTGTACTGATAATCAGTGCAGTGATTATCAGTGCAAACCCATTAAGGATGTCCACTAATGCCAACCAGGGATGCCAACCTGTGCCCACCAGTGATGCAAATCAGTGCCTCCTAATCAGTGATGCCTATATGTGCCCATCAGTACTGCCTATCAGTGCCACCTATCAGTGCTGCCTATGAGTGCCCATTAGTACCGCCTATGAGTGCCCATCAATGCTGCATATCAGTGCCACCTATCAGTGCTCATCAGTGCCACCTATGAGTGCCCATTAGTGCGCCTATCAATGCCACCTATCAGTGCGCCTATGAGTGCCCATTAGTGCCGCCTATGAGTGCCCATCAATGCTGCATATCAGTGCTTATCAGCGCCGATTAAAAGTGCTCATCAGTGCCACCTATGAGTGCCCATTAGTGCCGCCCATCAGTGCCACCCATCAGTGCCGCCTATTAGTGCCGCCTATGAGTGCCCATTAGTGCCGCCTATGAGTGCCCATTAGTGTCGCCTATCAGTGCCCATCAATGCTGCATATCAGTGCCACCTATCAGCGCCCATGCGTGCTGCTTATTAGTGTTGTCTCATCAGCGCTCATCAGTGAAGGAGAAAACTCACTTATTTACAAAATGGCTCTGTGAGAATGAGAATTACAGCGGGGGCGGGCACAGCTCTGGGCAGGATGGCGGCACCTGCAGAGGTCCGGATAGGACATTGGCTCGGTCCGGACCTGGACCCCGGTCCGCCATTTACTGATGCCTGGCCTGGACTGTTTATTGGAGCTGGAATGGATGGACTGTTGTTTGGGTGACTGGCAGCCTCTGTACTGTTTGGGAAGGAACCCGTTAAATTCAGTGGCCCCTGCGGGGGTAGCGCTGCAAGTTATTTTTGTGGGTTTTTATAGCATCTGCACCATGCAGAATCCATATTGTTGAATGTTCTTTCACCTATTTTGCATAAAACACAAACATAAAATGCTGATGATTGCACATAATGTATAACTAAAAGGCAAAACTTTTTTTAGTGTTGGATGGAGAGGAGAGGGATGAGACCCCCTGTCAGGTTTTTATTCTTGTCTGTGGCCCCGTGAAGGACATTTACCCCCCTCTATTTCTCCTTTTCCCCCATTATCATTGAAAGTGACAGAAAATCCCAAACGTTGGGTTGTCCCCAGAAAGCAATAGATGGGAAATCATCCAATGGGGACACTAGTTCTGGTGACCTGGGGGGGGGGGGGGGGGTCCTCACAAAATTCCTCTAATTTGCAGGGATTTACTCTCACTTTTTGTTTGGCTTTGGGACAGGAAGTGAAGGGAAATCTCCACAATGGGACACAGATGACGAATATATATATATATATATATATATAAAATAACCCTCCATTACTCTATCCAAAATAAAAAAAAAAAAAAGTTTTGCCAACAGTTCTACTTTAATAGGTTACGTCTACTCATAGACATCTACCTTCACAAGTATTGATATGAACATGTTTGACATTTATGTGGATTTTGGCAATTTTTATAAACACTTTTTTTTTTTTAATAAATTCCCATTTTATTGTATTTATTTCCTTCACAAAGGAAGAGATGACGAGACGTCTGCATTACAATGTAACAACTTGTGATACAAAGAGAAGTTCAATATCCGACAGGAGTGTGTGTGATTGGAGGGCCATTCATCGGGGATCGCATGGTAACAAAGCGAGCCGTAAACTATTCAATAAACGTTTCAATCTCTTCCTTATCATCGCAGATCGCGAGACATTTCTAATAAGGAAAACCTCCTCCTCAGATTCTCTTCTGGAAATATCTTTATTGCATCTCCATAGAACGTCTGAGGGACGAGCGAAGGAGGCGCCTGCAGAAGAGAGAGAGAAGGAAAGTCTCCTGGGAGAAAAATAGAAGAAATGTTCTGGAGAACGTTTCCTCCTTATGCCGTGTACATACGACCGGACTTTGACAGCAAAGATCCGACGGAACAAATCGTGTGGGCTTCATCGGACCTTTTCTGACGAAAAATCTGACAGACTTTAGAAATAGAACATGTTTCAAATCTTTCCGATGGACTCGAGTCCTATCGAAAAATCCACTCTTCTGTATGCTGGTCCGACAGACCGAAAACGACGCTAGGGCAGCTATTGGCTACTGGCTATCAACTTCCTTATTTTAGTCCGGTGTACGTCATCACGTACGAATCTGTTGGACTTTGGTGTGATTGTGTGTAGGCAAGTCCGTTTCTTTGGAACTCCGTCGAAAAGTCCTTCGGAGTTCAGTCTGACGAAAAGTCCGCTTGTCGTGTGTATGCGGCATTAGAGTTAAAATGGACCGGAACTCAAAAAGTTACATTTTTTCTTATCTTAGAGGGAACCTTCAAGATGTGGTATTGGTGCCGACACCGTATCCTGAGAGACGTTCCTTACATCTTCATTTCCTTCTGAATTATAACAGAGCACTTCCTGTGTGTTCACTCATAGCTGTATATCTTCAGTGTGAGATCATCTAAGAAAGCCGTCCAAAAACTGCCACCCGGGGGCCAGATGTGACCTTTGCCTGCTTTTATCCAGCCCTTGAGCCCCATGCCCCCCGCCCCCCGCTTTGTCAGCAACAGTGGGGCTTAGTTCCTGCCATTAACACTGACATTGGGACAATATTCCTCCCACTGATACCAATGATGTGGCACTATTCCTCCCACTGATACCAATGATGGAGCACTATTCCTCCCACTGATACCAATGATGTGGCACTATTCCTCCCACTGGCACCAATGATGGGACACTATTCCTCCCACTGACCACTGATACCAATGATGGAGCACTATTCCTCCCACTGGCACCAATGATGTGGCACTATTCCTCTCACTGATACCAATGATGGGACACTATTCCTCTCACTGATACCAATGATGGGACACTATTCCTCTCACTGATACCAATGATGGGGCACTATTCCTCCCACTGACACCAATGATGGTGCACTATTCCTCCCACTGACACCAATGATGGGTCAGTATTCTTCCCACTGATACCAATGATGGGGCACTATTCCTCCCACTGACACTAATGATGTGCCACTATTCCTCCCACTGATACCAATGATGGGGTACCATTACACCCACTGAAGCCAATGTTGGGGCACTATTCCTCCTCCTAAGATGGGGCATTGGTTACTCCCATTGATACAGGTTAATTTCTACCCCCACTGGCCACAGTCTGCCCCCCTAAAGTTTTAAGAAGAGTAAACTGGCCCTTTGTTTAGAAAGTTTGCAGACCCCTGGTCCAAAACAGTAGTTCCCAGCCACCCGACCATGGCCCACTGCCGGGTCATGGCCTCCTTCTCCTGGGCTTTCAGTTCCCTGCAGATCCTCTAAGCTCCGACAGTGTCTCCCAGCTTCCATAATGCCCCACAACTTCCTATGATGGCCTGCAGTACTCTTCAACCTCTCACAGTGCCTTCAGGTATTCTTAGAGCCCAACCACCCACAGTGCCCTCCCCAACCCTTCACAGGTCACTCTAGCTTGCTGCAGAGCCTTCATCCATTCAAAGTGCCCCCAACTTTGTCCCACAGTGCTTTCCAGTCACACAGTGCCCCCACTCTTCCACATTGGCCTTGAAAAACATCTAGTCTCCTGAAGAGACCCCCTGCCCCCCCCAGGGACCACATTCACTACAGTTGTCCCCAGATCCCTCCAGAGTCTTCTGCAGGGTCCTGAAACCTCGTGCATAACGCCCTCCCAGTTCCCTCCCAGTGACACCCAGCTCTATCTAAAGCCTTATAAACTTTCAATACTTATTTTGTATTCCTATACTTTTATTATTTGAGTATAAACTTTTTTTTTTAACCATTGGAGCACAGAAGGTTCTGGAAGAATTTACCCAGCCCAGATCTTAATAAGGTTGAGAAGCATTTATCTAAGATATTGCTACCTTTGACTTGTACTATCATGTCACTCAGAGTGAGATTTGGAGATGTCACTACTGTGCTGATCACTGTTCTCCTTGCTGGAGAGGAAGCCGTACTTGCAGACCTGCAGTGACAGGATCTTCATACTTTATCTTGCAAGGATCTCTGTGCTTCATCTATGATATAAATCCTTGATTTCTCATCCTCTGCTGCTTCTTGAAATTTCCCCCATCAGTAATCAGGGGGGCAGCTTTAACATGAGGAAGCAAACTCCTGCGTCAATCAAGATGGCTACCGTCACCTGGTGAACAAGGCATGGTAAGTCAGTAATGGGGAAAAACCCAGCTCCTGGAGGACTACAGGCAATACTGTTGACTAGGGCTTTGTCCTCTGCTTCTTTTTGGGGGGCACAGCTTTCAAAGTACAGCAAATGCTACAGTAGCATTGCTAAACCACAGTGCCGAGCACTTAGCACTTTTTAAGATAAGACTTATTAGTGCTTTGAAGTCTTTAGGTCCTTTCTTTGGAGGCAGCCCTAATGTCACATATTTGGTAGAGGCTGAGTTCATGAAAAGGCTTTTCTTACTCCTCCTGTTCCATTCCCCCTGGAGTTGAGGACTGAGTATAACAGGGCATGGGGAGCTGTAGAAGGTCTTGGCTGGAAGACGCTCTGGGTAGTGCAGGAGATGCAGTGGGTTCAGGCCTGGAACCGTGCAGAAGGCAATCTAGCAGATCACAGGTGCAGGATCTTGAAGCAAAATCAGGCAGGAATCAGCACCTACCGGGCATCATAGGTGCAGAGTCAGGAGGCAGAACCAGGCCACGGTCAGAATGAGACGCACAACGAAGGTACCAAATCAGCAGACAGAAGAAAAGGTGGGGGTCACAAGCCCGGGTCAGCAAATAAATATAGGGAACCAGCAGAGTCAAGATGAAGCCGGGTCAAAAGATAAATGGGAGCACTGGGTCTAGTCACTAAAAGCTAAAAACCAAAGCTAACGACCACATCAGCAATCTTCTGAACTCCTGTACAGCTTAAAACACCTCAGCTCTAAAAGATTTACCCCCCTTCCCGAGCAGGCCGTTTTTTTAATACTGCACTGCGTTACTTTAACTGACAATTGTGCGGTCATGCAACGCTGTACCCAGAAGCTTTTTTTCACACAAATAGAGCTTTCTTTTGGTGGTATTTGATCGTCACTTGGCTTTTTATTTTTTTGTGCAAAAATACATACAAATTATTTTCTGCTATAAAACATATCAAATAAAATGTTGGCTGAGAGGTGTTTTGCTGAGAGGAAGCCAAGCTGTAAGGACATTATGCCTTCACTGAGCCTGCACAGAGACCGAGTGCTCTTGCTGCTTCCACCAGAGCCTGAGAACTGAGCCGCAGAGGGGCCACTTGCTGTGCCTTGGGGCCAGATCTGAGAGATGCACTGCCGCGAGTGCCTAGACCAGAGCTGCTGAGACCCGTAAGCCTTGTGAGGATCACAGAAAAGAGACTGAGCCTTGCGGGACTTGACTTCAGAGGACTGCAAATCACCAAGTGATCCAGATCAGATGCCTGTGTACGAGGAGAGTTGAGCTGAACATCCATGCTTATCTCAACACTGACACAGTTAATGCAGAAGAGACTCCCCCTCTTGTTTAGAAGCCACCTTAAAGCTACACATGCACCACCTACAGATGCGCCCCAACGCAAGCCAGCCAACGTGGAACAGTTAGGCACCAGGTACTTTTAGACACCTTCAGGGGTCTTAGTTGGGAACACATACCCCCACCTGCTATTGGAGCTGTATGCATAGTGTGTGCACTACTACGTAGTTGACACTAACACTTTAATCCTGTTGCACAGGTTATAACTTTGTTATAGTTGAATTTACTTCCAGCTTATATTTGCCTGTTGAATGATTTGTGCATTGTTTAACTGCATTTATTTAATACATTCTTTTAATCTACCACCAGTCGCTTGGCCTGTTTTATGTGCAGTGTTATAGAGTGTAGAATACTACCGCTTAAGTTATGTGGGTGTGAGCGGCGTTCTACCTATAACCAGGTGTGTCAGAGGGGACTGAGCAGCTGTGGCAAAACAGAGAACCCTTCATCACCAGCGGCTCCTGCGGGGGTAAGTGCTGCAGTAAGAAGGTGGTAGCAATCTGTCCCTGTGGTCTTCTATTTGGAATAGGCAGTTGCTGTGGCTGTTCTAAGTGCACCGATGATCTCTCACAGATACCAGCTGTAAGACGAGCACACGAAGGATGTCATAGGTGAAGATTTGGTGGTTGGATGGGAACAAAGTTTCGCACATTTACGCATATGTTAAGTCAATGTAATTGGTCCCCAGAGATCTCCATCGTAACTTCAAGACTTCAGAACTGTTACTCCACAATAATGAATATGGATGGTGGTGGGATCACTTCGAGATCTCAATAACTTGGGATAGAATGTGGTTTGTGCGGTCAGAAGAGTTACAATGGGATGCCGAGTCACACGTCACTACATGGAAAAAGAAAAGAACTCTCTGTATTTCATTTATGAGTCCTTCTGAAATGAGCCAAATAAAATGATTGATTTTGTGTTACGTTTTTTAAGCCCAACTCCGAGCTGCTGTTAAATTTACTCACCCTCTTCTCTCGAAATACTTGGGTTTAATGCTCACCCCCACCCTCTTCTCTCGAAATACATGGGTTCAATACTCACCCCCACCCTCTTCTCCCAAAATACATGGGTTCAATGCTCACCCCCAACCTCTTCTCCAAAAATACATGGGTTTAATGCTCACCTCCACCCTCTTCTCCCAAAATACATGGGTTTAATGCTCACCTCCACCCTCTTCTCCCAAAATACATGGGTTCAATGCTCACCCTCACCCTCTCCTCCCAAAATACATGGGTTCAATGCTCACCCTCACCCTCTCCTCCCAAAATACATGGGTTCAATGCTCACCCTCACCCTCTTCTCCCAAAATACATGGGTTCAATGCTCACCCTCACCCTCTTCTCCAAAATACATGGGTTCAATGCTCACCCTCTTCTCCAAAATACATGGGTTCGCTTAGTGCCGGATGAAAGTTTCTGATCCCAATGTCTAGAGCAGTGGTGGTGAACTGGAAAATCATAGAGGGCCTCAAGTGTGGCCCCCGACATCTCCAGAGGGCCGCACAATAGCAGTGCATTTTCACATCTCAGTGCCCCAAAATTTTGATCCAGCTGCTTTTGTTGCAGTGTATTGTAATGCACACTGAAGAATTTGGAGTACAATAACCCCCAGCATTGGTGTCAGTAAATGCAATAATATGCCCCAGAACTGGTGTAAATAGACACAGTAATAACCTCCAACATTGGTACCAGTGGATTCAGTAATAACCTCCAACATTGGTGTAAGTGGAAGCAATAATAACCCTCATCATTGGTACCAGTGAATGTAATAATAACCCCCATCATTGGTACCAGCGGATGCAGTAATAACCCCCATCATTGGTACTAGTGGATGCAGTAATAACCCCCATCATTGGTACTAGTGGATGAAATAATAACCTCCAGCATTGCTGTCAGTGGGCGCAATAATAACCCCCATCATTGGTCCCAGCGGATGCAATAATAACCCCCAACATTGGTGTCAGTGAGTGCAACAATGAGCTACAAAACTTGTGTAAATGGACACAGTAATAACCTCCAACATTGGTGTCAGTGGGCTCAATAATAACTCCCAGCATTGGTGCCAGTGAGTGCAATAATAAGCCCCAGAACTGGTGTCAATGGACACAGTAATAACCCCCAACATTGGTGTTAGTGGAAGCAATAGTACCCCCTCCCAGCATTGGTACCAGTGGACACAATAATAACCCCCATCACTGGTGTCAATGAATGCAATAATAACAACCAATATTACTGTCAGTACTATTAACCCCCCTCACTTTAGTGGTTACTGGCAGTGAAATTTTACCCCCTCAATCCCGTATTGGTGGTCAATGGCAGTGAAAGTTAAACTCTCCACCCCCCCCCCCCCATTGTTGATCCCTCACCCATCAGATACTTCTGCACTGTTTCCTCACCCCCCCAGGCTGGGACTCTATTCTGCCACTCAGCTATCTATATGATGCCCACATGCAGGCCACATACAGAGTACAGGAGGGCCACATGTGGCCCATGGGCCGTGTGTTGGGCACCAGGGATCTGGATAGATGATTCTGAGGATGGGGTAGATAACAAGGACCTTCTACACTACGCTAAAGAAGAAGATTTCTCTTCAGCAGGGCGGGTAATTACCCTCTTCTTTGTCGGGGACTTTTTTTCACATGACAAGGTGACTTTATTGTTCCTATACTTCTTATAAAGAAGTGGAATGCGCTGCGTATAGATGTGTGTTATAGACGCTCGTTTAGAATATTTCACATGATTACATCCCATCCAGGATATTTGTCTACATATTGTTTTCCAGATGAAGAAATTTATATCTGCGCAGTTCTATGGAGCCTGAAAATGGCGGCACATTTGCAGCTCCTGTTGAAAAGCTGAGTAATTTACGATCTTAATATTATTTTCATGGATGGGCTTTTACATTGGTAATGCAGCCGAAATGGCACATTGTATTCCGGAGAACTGCAAGGAACATGGAGGAAGTCGGCGCGCGTCGGTGAAATGAACGCATTAAGCAGCGCCGTTACGCCGGTGATAAATGATGGACGGCCGTGGCGTCCACCGCGTGTCTGTGTTTAAAAAATATACAAACGCATTTCTTTTATTTCTTCTTTAAACAGATGAGCGGCACGCTGACTATACAGGGAATTTATTTCGATTGAAAGCCGAGCCCCAAGGCATGTTTATGGCAACATAAAAACCAAATGGATGGCAAATAAACACGGAACTAAAAGGTTACATTTACACAATGAACTGCGAAGACTGCGAGGAAAAAGGGCAATATGGATTACACTGAGACCTTCTCCATCACAATCAATATGGCCTTGTGTGCTGATCGAGGGGGCCTTAACCCTTTCACAGTCAGCTCTACTGGACTCCAATTATTTCTGAAGCCTAGAACAAAAAGAGAACCTGTCACCAAACCCTCCTTTCCACCAATATCAACTTCCTTTGTTAGAGAGTGGTGACATGAAAAGCTAAGCATAGTAAAGCATAGTAAAGATGGGCACATACAGATGTGCATTGCAGGCCAGCGGTAAGAGGTGTGCACAAACATACAAAAAAAAAGGAGCATAGCGCTTTAAATAATAGGTGTGCACATGAGTGTGCATATGTGCGTGCACATGCGTTCCCAGGCGCGCTCACCTGTCACTAACACTGGGACCAAATGGACTATTTAAACTGAACTGCTGCATTGGCTCATTGCTGTCTGATCTCCAGCGTTTCCGTGTAATCCTGCTACCCATTTCTGTACTTGACCCATTGCTGCTGACCCGACTTGCCTTTGACTATGCCTGAACACTGCCTGCCCTGACCCCGGCTTCCCTCTGGAATCTGCCTCCGCCTCCTTCTTAAAGGAGAAGTAGAGGGAAAGTGTAAGAGTCCAGGGCTTACTACGCATGCACCAATGGCGAGTTTCCGCAAGAGGAAATCCGTGCCAACTGAGCATGCGCCAAAGACGCCTTAGTGCGCTAACCCGCACCTGCACAGAAGACTTTGTGGAAAAAGGCGGGAAAATGCCCAGGTGCACAGGAAATGACCTCAAACTTCCCTATATAAGCCCAGCCCAGACACGGCCAAATTGCTGGATTATCTTCGGTCTTCCTTGTTCCTGTACTAGTGTGTGATCTGTCTGAACTTGTTGTGACCTGGAAACCTTTTTAACTACTCTTGATTGCTGCTTGCCATTGACCTCAGATTTGTACCTAGACCATTCTACTTCTTTGCCTCTTTTTGTACTCAGCTGCCAGATTGGAACCGATCCCAGCTTGGCTCTCGACCATTCTTCTTTGGATTAACCCTTTTATGCTTCGTTGCCCAACTGTACTTGACCTCAGCTCGGATCTCGGACTAAGGCTTGCACCGTACCCTTGGCACCCGTGCCACTCAGGGTCCACCAAGTCTCTGTCTCCATCTCCAGAGGCTTCAATGACCTGAGGTGCAAAGGAGGCCTCCACATTACTTCGGTCTCACATCAGGTACGTGGCTCCCATGACAAAAAGCTCCCCACTACTTCGGTCTCACATCAGGTACATGGCTCCCGTGACAGAAAGCTTGTTTGGCTGTACTTTTCCTGTGGATCACAGGAGTGGAGTTCGTTCTGCTCTCCTGTGACCCGTTTTCAGCCGACAGTAGGCTAAAGCCCACTGTCAGCTGATGTCACAGAGCTGGTCCAGGTTTAAGAAAGATCACAACCCTATGGTCGAGATCCGCCCGCATGTCTGGACAGGCTCGGCCTCTCAGTGAGCCGCCGAGAGCCTGAGCCAGCCGCTCCCACCCCTTCCACAGCCCCACGCTCACTGGGGCAGAGCAGAGAACTGGTGACTGACAGTCACCAGCTCTCTGCTTAGGTAGCTCAGAGAACCGAGTGATCGGTGGTGTTTCCTTGCTCAGTTCTCAGTCTTAGAGCCGGCGGGGGACAGATGCTGCATCCACCTAGGTAAGCACGATTCTACAATAAAAACAAATGCTTATACTTCTCTTTTAAACCTGATTTACTTCACCGTTGCTGATCTTGACCTTCACTCTGACTATACTTCTGCCTCATCCGACCGACCGTCTGCTACCATGGTGTGCCTGACTGTGCAACCTGCCTTTCCTGCCAGCCAGGTGCCTGCTGACTGGTTTTCTACTTGCCTGGTCTTCACCAGCTACCCGACACCCACTACCTGCCATTCCCCATCCAAGCAACTGCCAGTCTGCTGCCTTCTAGTCCAGTGTCTGCTAATACCTACTGTACCTGCTATCAGTCAGTGTTCCATCCGTCTCTGCCGACCATCTGTCAGCCCTGCCAAAGCCCAGCTGCTACTTGCTGTGTCCCACCTCTGGAGAAGCACCAGCCACTAGACTGCTGGACAAACTTCAAGCACTCTTACCCCTCTGTGCTCATGCCATCACCCCCCCCCCCCCCGTAACCCTACCTGGGGTCCTTGAGCTGGAGCTGCAAGAAAGGCCTTCCTCTCCATGTCAGGTTCCTCCACCAGGTGTATGACACCTCCTCATCATAATATTTATAGTACGTGACAACATTGAAACAAATGATTGGTCTTGTTTTTTACATGCTATCGATTTTATAATGTCTGCCTCAAAGTTGGAGGTTTCCACCATTTTTCAAATATGCAATTTTCATTTAACGTTTTTTAACTTGGGCATACCTTAAGACAAACAAAGTGAATGTAAAAATATGTTTGAATCATAGACTATTATGTGACATATTTATTTGCATGTACTTTGTAATTATGTATTATATTTTGCAGTTTCTAAATATCATCCTGATCCAGTGTCCTCCACGCTTCCATTGGTAGGTATCCCGCCACTCTTTCAACTTCCCGGCACGGTAAGGGAGAAGCCCTAGTGTGTTCTTATCACCTACCTGGTAGAAGAGCCTGAATGGACGAGCAAGGCCTCCCTTACACCTCTGACTTGGAACCTCTGATAGTGGGAACAGAAGGCGCCAGGGTACAGAGTCGCATGAGTGCCAAGAGTCTTTAACTGGTAGCTGGACGGCAGTCCTGGTAAGGCTGGTGAAGACAGAGGCAGGCTTCAGCAGGAAGACCGACAGGCAGGCAGCTGGTGCGGATGACAGCAACGAAGAAGCAAGGTCAGGCAGGCTGGGTCATACACGGCTAGGACAATCGGATGCAGGGTGCAGGCAGGATCGTAGTCAGGAGACAACCCAGGGTCCAAAGCCGGATCAGCAAACAGGAGCCAAGGAGAAGACAGGAGGATGGTCACAGGACAAGCCGGGTTCGGTGCTGGTGGAGATCAAGGGATGGTCAAGACAAGCCGGGTAGGTAACAGGAATCAAGATTCAGGTTTACAGGAAACAGGATGCACAGAAGCTGAAGACGAAGCAGCACTGGGGCTAGGTACTGGCTGCGCCTAAATAGGCTCACTTGGCGCCAGCGTCACTCATGTGTGCGCACGAGCGTCAACGCTCACACGGGTGCGCAACGGCTTCTGCTTGCGTGCCAGTTTGCGCAAGCGCACTTCTATGCGCTAATGCCAGATTCCCATGGGCAACAGGAATGCGTGTATTTCTGGGCCTCAAATCTCTTGTAGGGAGGCGGATCTCTCTGCTGGTATGCGCATCCTGACAGTTCTCTCCCATTTTTTTTGCTCCCGGTTGGTGCAAATTCTATCACCGTGCCGGCGACGTTCCGCGATCATTGCTGGATGCCACTGTGCGCATGTGTGTGAAATCACGGCGCCACACGCTTGTTATGGAGATGACGGCAGTGGCCGGGGCAAGGCCTTCAGGAACGCAGAGGAGACCACGAGGAGTCCGCCATGATGGTGATCGGGACACACCTATGTGCGGAGAGGGAGGTTTTTGGAGGACAAGCATCTGTACCTAATTTAAACCAAAGGAACTATATAATGATACGAGTTCCTGTGGATCCTGGAGTGATCCTAAGTGAGCTGCTGACACGCAGACATATTGGACAACTTTGCTATTAAGTAAGTGTTTGGGATGGGGAATGCAAATTCATCTCTGAACCTCGAAATCTTTTGAAATGATTAACATGGATACTTTACTTTGATTCACTTTAATATAGATACGGACGTCTGGAAGTTCATTTACGTTTCATCATCTGCACCACAATTTTATATCCTAACTGCTTGGCACAACAAACTTTCACAGTACCTACCTAAGCTATTGCTGAAGTTTTTTAACTGCATTTAGTAATTAGTAGTTTTTTGCACACTTTTTCATGCTCACATGGTCTGAGCATTGCCATCAATTCCCCTCATTCCACCGTCTCACCTTCACAATATAATACACTATATTATACACTTCACAAACGAACCCATATCATTCACTTTTGTTACTTTGTAATCATACGATCACAAATAATAAATCTCACATCACTGGGTTTTTTTACCACCACACTCACGTGTAATATAATCATTTTTGATGATATTTATTATTACTTTTATCAGGGCATTTTTTCAGGGGGAACGCGGGGGGAGGGGGGAGGGGGACGCAGTTCCGGCCCCTCCAGCACTGAATATATGTAATGGCAAGGGGTGCTAGGGTGGGCTGGAGGGTCTATTGTTGCTGGAGCGGATCTATTTTTGAGTGGCGGTCTATTGTAGCTGGTGGGTCAGTTATTGCCGGAAGAGATCTACTATTGATGGAGGGGGTCTATTGTTGCTGGCTGCTGGACAGTCTATTGATGCTGGCTGCTGGGAGATCTGTTGTTGCTGCAGGGTGGTATTTTGTTGTGGGGGTCCATTGTTGCTAGGGGGGGGGGGTCTATTGTTTCTGAGTGAATCTATTGTTGCTGGGGGGTCTATTGCTGCTGACTCTGGGGAATCTATTTTACTACATTTCTTGCTATCATTAACAAATGTCATACAAATTACTTAGCACCACACAATTATACTTGGCTTTGTACTCTCTAAAAAGGGCAGTACTGAGAGGTGGGTGGGGGGTGAAACCAAGGAACGGTGCCCAGAGGTGGGTGGGGGGCGGAGATAAGAAGTAAATCAGAAGGGTGCTGTTCCTGCACCTATTCTCTAAGAAAAAAAGCCCTGACTTTTATATATAAATATATATAATGGCACCCATGGGGGTTTACTTTGTTACTAAGGGACATGAATATACAATTAAACTTCTCATAATGAATATAATAATTAATAATTCAAATATCTGATTAGTGTCTGTCCACTTTTGCAACATTTCTAACAGCTTTAATATACCCCTTTTTTTTTAATTCAATGCAAAAATAGTAAGATTGTTATGATATACTACAGGTGCTTGCTTGCTCCCCTCCTCATCTCCTTTGGGGGTCCACACAAATGGTCTCTTGTAAGTTCCTGGAGGGCGTGGTCTATGCCGAGGGGAGTGGAGACGACACACGAATGGTCTCGGGATTGCTGAAACTTGCTTTTAAAGAAAACTCTGGCTACAGGACATGTTTTTTCTCTCTCCCAATCATCATGATTGGTAAATAGACATTACTGTGTGTGGTTAGATATAATGGTCAAATATAAAATGATTATTAAATGAAAGGTATTTATTTTTCTCTGCATAGAATAAAATAACCCCCCCTTGAAGAAGACCACAATTAGAAGGGTCAAAACGCGTAGGGGTTTTATGTGGAAGACCACTTTTGCAGTAAAACGCTAATTTCATTAGGATTTCATACAATATGCAGTTCCATTATGATTGATGGTTTTGCTATTTTCATGTAAATACCAGAGCTCAGTTTTTTACAAGTCTTATGTAATTGATAAAATTGCCGTTTGATGAATAAAGAAATTTTAATTGATAACCTCTGAATTTTTTGGCTGCTAAAAAAACCCCATGAGGGAATTTTTCCTTTATACAAACGTTTCGGGGTGTGCAGCAGGATCAGCTCATATATATATATATATATATACTGTATATGTGTATTTTCTATTCTAACGTTTTTTAATATTGTATTTAATTTTTACATATGTTGTGAGTATCTCATTTGATGTTATTTTCACTGGAGGGTATGTAGAAATTACCATCGTGCAAGGTTGAGGAGATCCACCATTATTGATAAGTAGAGACTTGTATATAGGTGGGTGATGGATTTTTTATCACCACATCCCTGGGTTCTGATACAAAAAAGAATATTGGATAGGAATGGGATTTTGAAGGTGCCATATCAGTTAACCAGAAAAAAAAGGTTAGAATCCAAATATTTATTACAAATAGGTTATAAAATTCATAGAAAATTTCAAAAAGGCTGGTATTGAATTATCATCCTTTGTATATACAGTGTAGTATAGGCAATGTCCTCTATGCATTTCTCTTCTACATGTTTCGCCCGTATGGCTTCTTCAGGAAGTACGCATACAGGGTACCAGAGATACTAGGGATTATCCATTCCAAATCAAGGACCCGGGATAGCATCACTGAGATGGAATAAGCCCCACCATAAGCCATTAGAGAATGTGGAATAGCTTGTAGACCATCGCCGAGGCCGTGGTTCGAGGAGCCAATGCCATGTAAACAGACAGCCTTTGCCGATACTGGTTCTGTTCTGTTACTGTTTGGTTTCTCCCATTGGATTGGTAAACTGTCTATTTTTTTAAAAAAATTTTGGCTGGCATACCTCTGCGGTGGTCCACGAGCTATTCCACCTTCTCCGCTGGCTCTAGGTGGGGCTTGTTCCATCTAAGTTATGCTTTCCCGGGACCTTGATTTGATTTGCCCAACTGTACTTGACCTCAGCTCGGATCTCGGACTAAGGCTTGCACCGTACCCTTGGCATCCGTGCCACTAAGGGTCCACCAAGTCTCTGTCTCCATCTCCAGAGGCTTCAATGACCCGAGGTGCAAAGGAGGCCTCCCCATTACTTCGGTCTCACATCAGGTACGTGGCTCCCATGACAAAAAGCTCCCCACTACTTCGGTCTCACATCAGGTACGTGGCTTCCGTGACAGAAAGCTTGTTTGGCTGTACTTTTCCTGTGGATCACAGGAGTGGAGTTCGTTCTGCTCTCCTGTGACCCGTTTTCAGCCGACAGTAGGCTGAAGCCCACTGTCAGCTGATGTCACAGAGCTGGTCCAGGTTTAAGAAAGATCACAACCCTATGGTCGAGATCCGCCCGCATGTCTGGACCGGTTTGGCCTCTCAGTGAGCCGCCGAGAGCCTGAGCCAGCCGCTCCCACCTCTTCCACAGCCCCACGCTCACTGGGGCAGAGCAGAGAACTGGTGACTGACAGTCACCAGCTCTCTGCTTAGGTAGCTCAGAGAACCGAGTGATCTGTGGTGTTTCCTTGCTCAGTTCTCAGTCTTATAGCCGGCGGGGGACAGATGCTGCATCTACCTAGGTAAGCACGATCCTACAATAAAATCAAATGCTTATACTTCTCTTTTAAACCTGATTTACTTCACCGTTGCTGATCTTGACCTTCACTCTGACTATACTTCTGCCTCATCCGACCGTCTGCTACCATGGTGTGCCTGACTGTGCAACCTGCCTTTCCTGCCAGCCAGGTGCCTGCTGACTGGTTTTCTACTTGCCTGGTCTTCACCAGCTACCCGACACCCACTACCTGCCATTCCCCAGCCAAGCAACTGCCAGTCTGCTGCCTTCTAGTCCAGTGTCTGCTAATACCTACTGTACCTGCTATCAGTCAGTGTTCCATCCGTCTCTGCCGACCATCTGTCAGCCCTGCCAAAGCCCAGCTGCTACTTGCTGTGTCCCACCTCTGGAGAAGCACAAGCCACTAGACTGCTGGACAAACTTCAAGCACTCTTACCCCTCTATGCTCATGCCATCACCCCTCCCCCCCTCGTAACCCTACCTGGGGTCCTTGAGCTGGAGCTGCAAGAAAGGCCTTCCTCTCCATGTCAGGTTCCTCCACCAGGTGTATGACACCTCCCCATCATAATATTTATAGTACGTGACAACATTGAAACAAATGATTGGACTTGTTTTTTACATGCTATCGATTTTATAATGTCTGCCTCAAAGTTGGAGGTTTCCACCATTTTTCAAATATGCAATTTTCATTTAACGTTTTTTAACTTGGGCATACCTTAAGACAAACAAAATGAATATAAAAATATGTTTGAATCATAGACTATTAAGTGACATATTTATTTGCATGTACTTTGTAATTATGTATTATATTTTGTAGTTTCTAAACATCATCCTGATCCAGTGTCCTCCACGCTTCCATTGGTAGGTATCCCGCCACTCTTTCAACTTCCCGGCACGGTAAGGGAGAAGCACTAGTGTGTTCTTATCACCTACCTGGTAGAAGAGCCTGAATGAACGAGCAAGGCCTCCCTTACACCTCTGACTTGGAACCTCTGATAGTGGGAACAGAAGGCGCCAAGGTACAGAGTCTCATGAGTGCCAATAACTGGTAGCTGGATGGCAGTCCTGGTAAGGCTGGTGAAGACAGAGGCAGGCTTCAGCAGGAATACCGACAGGCAGGCAGATGGTGCGGATGACAGCAACGAAGAAGCAAGGTCAGGCAGGCTGGGTCATACACGGCTAGGACAATCGGATGCAGGGTGCAGGCAGGATCGTAGTCAGGAGGCAAGCCAGGGTCCAAAGCCAGATCAGCAAACAGGAGCCAAGGAGAAGACAGGAGGATGGTCACAGGACAAGCCGGGTTCGGTGCTGGTGGAGATCAAGGGATGGTCAAGACAAGCCGGGTAGGTAACAGGAATCAAGATACAGGTTTACAGGACACAGGATGCACAGAAGCTGAAGATGAAGCAGCACTGGGGCTAGGTACTGGCTGCGCCTAAATAGGCTCACTTGGCGCCAGCGTCACTCATGTGTGCGCACGAGCGTCAACGCTCACACGGGTGCGCAACGGCTTCTGCTTGCGTGCCAGTTCACGCATGCGCACTTCTTTGCGCTAATGCCAGATTCCCATGGGCAACAGGTATGCGTGTATTTCTGGGCCTCAAATCTCTTGTAGGGAGGCGGATCTCTCTGCTGGTATGCGCATCCTGACAGTTCTCTCCCATTTTTTTTGCTCCCGGTTGGTGCAAATTCTATCAGCGCCACAAGAGGGAGCATTACCGTGCCGGCGAAGTTCCGCGATCATTGCTGGATGCCACTGTGCGCATGTGTGTGAAATCACGGCGCCACACGTTTGTTATGGAGATGACGGCAGTGGCCCGGGGCAAGGCCTTCAGGATCGCAGAGGAGACCACAAGGAGACCGCTATGATGGTGATCGGGACACACCTATGTGCGTAGAGGGAGGTTTTTGGAGGACAAGCATCTATACCTAATTTAAATCAAAGGAACTATATATAATGATACGAGTTCCTGTGGATCCTGGAGTGATCCTAAGTGAGCTGCTGACACGCAGACATATTGGACAACTTTGCTATTAAGTAAGTGTTTGGGATGGGGAATGCAAATCCATCTCTGAACCTCAAAATCTTCTGAAATGATTAACATGGATACTTTACTTTGATTCACTTTAATATAGATACGGACGTCTGGAAGTTCATTTACGTTCCATCATCTGCACCACAATTTTATATCCTAACTGCGTGGCACAACAAACTTTCACACTACCTACCTAAGCTATTGCTGAAGTTTTTTCACTGCATTTAGTAATTAGTAGTTTTTTGCACACTTTTTCATGCTCACATGGTCTGAGCATTGCCATCAATTCCCCTCATTCCACCGTCTCACCTTCACGATATAGTACACTATATTATACACTTCACAAACGAACCCATATCATTCACTTTTGTTACTTTGTAATCGTACGATCACAAATAATAAATCTCACATCATTGGGGTTTTTTTACCACCACACTCACGTGTAATATAATCATTTTTGATGATATTTATTATTACTTTTATCAGGGCATTTTTTCAGGGGGAACGCGGGGGGAGGGGGGAGGGGGACGCAGTTCCGGCCCCTCCAGCACTGAATATATGTAATGGCAAGGGGTGCTAGGGTGGGCTGGAGGGTCTATTGTTGCTGGAGCGGATCTATTTTTGAGTGGCGGTCTATTGTAGCTGGTGGGTCAGTTATTGCTGGAAGAGATCTCCTATTGATGGAGTGGGTCTATTGTTGCTGGCTGCTGGATAGTCTATTGATGCTGGCTGCTGGGAGATCTGTTGTTGCTGCAGGGTGGTATTTTGTTGTGGGGGTCTATTGTTGCTGGGGGGGGGGTCTATTGTTTCTGAGTGAATCTATTGTTGCTGGGGGGTCTATTGCTGCTGGCTCTGGGGAATCTATTTTACTACATTTCTTGCTATCATTAACAAATGTCATACAAGTTACTTAGCACCACACAATTATACTTGGCTTTGTACTCTCTAAAAGGGGCAGTACTGAGAGGTGGGTGGGGGGTGAAACCAAGGAACGGTGCTCAGAGGTGGGTAGGGGGCGGAGATAAGAAGTAAATCAGAAGGGTGCAGTTCCTGCACCTATTCTCTAAGAAAAAAAGCCCTGACTTTTATATATAAATATATATAATGGCACCCATGGGGGTTTACTTTGTTACTAAGGGACATGAATATACAATTAAACTTCTCATAATGAATATAATAATTAATAATTCAAATATCTGATTAGTGTCTGTCCACTTTTGCAACATTTCTAACAGCTGTAATATACCCCTTTTTTTTAATTCAATGCAAAAATAGTAAGATTGTTATGATATACTACAGGTGCTTGCTTGCTCCCCTCCTCATCTCCTTTGGGGGTCCACACAAATGGTCTCTTGTAAGTTCCTGGAGGGCGGGGTCTATGCTGAGGGGAGTGGAGACGACACACGAATGGTCTCGGGATTGCTGAAACTAGCTTTTAAAGAAAACTCTGGATACAGGACATGTTTTTTCTCTCTCCCAATCATCATGATTGGTAAATAGACATTACAGTGTGTGGTTAGATATAATGGTCAAATGTAAAATGATTATTAAATGAAAGGTATTTATTTTTCTCTGCATAGAATAAAATACCCCCCCCTTGAAGAAGACCACAATTAGAAGGGTCAAAACGCGTAGGGGTTTTATGTGGAAGACTACTTTTGCAATAAAACGCAAATTTCATTAGGATTTCATACAATATGCAGTTCCATTATGATTGATGGTTTTGCAATTTTCATGTAAATACCAGAGCTCAGTTTTTTACAACTCTTATGTAATTGCTAAATTGCCGTTTGATGAATAAAGAAATTTTAATTAATAACCTCTGAATTTTTTGGCTGCTAAAAAAACCCCATGAGGGAATTTTTCCTTTATACAAACATTTCGGGGTGTGCAGCAGGATCAGCTCATATATATATATATATATATATATATATATATACCGTATATACTCGAGTATAAGTCGAATTTTTCAGCACATTTTTTTGTGCTCAAAAGTGCCCCCCTCGACTTATACTCGAGTCAAGCACTTTTCTGCAGCAAAAAATTTCATTTTCCGAACCGACTTTGGGGTCCCGTATCTCAGGGCCACTTTGGGCTAGAAACCCCAAATTTGGTATGCAAACCCAGTGGACCTGGTACCACAACATATCCAAAGCTGAAGTTCCTAGCACTAAGTGGCCCCGAGATACGGGGCCCCAAAATCGGTTCGGAAAATGTCATTCTCTGCTGCAGAAAAGTGCTTGACATTTTCTGAACCGACTTTGGGGCCCCATATCTCAGGGCCACTTGGTGCTAGGAACCTCAAATTTGGTGTGCAAACCCAGTGGAACTGGTACGATAACATATCCAAAGCTTGGGTTCCTAGCACCAAGTGGCCCTGAGATACGGGGCCCCAAATCTGGTTCGGAAAATGTTATTCTCTGCTGCAGAAAAGTGCTTGACATTTTCTAAACTGATTTTTGGGGCCCTGTATCTCGGGGCCACTTGGTGCTAGAAACCCCAGCTTTGGAAATTTTATGGTGCTTGTTCCACTGGGTTTGCACACCAAATTTGGGGTTCTTAGCACTAAGTGGCCCCGAGATACGGGGCCCCAAATTCGGTCCACTGTGTCTATCTGCAGCAATGTCATTTTGGGACCCTTTGGGTTCAGAGACCCCAAATTTTGGCTGCAGCTAGGGGGCATCTAGGAACCATTAACTACCAAGGTTGAAGTTCAGGGGACCTATGGCTGCAAATGGGCACAGTGAGGCATGCATATGGGCACAGTGATGCTGCAAATGGGCATTGTTGACCCTCTTTTCCACTTACAGTAGCTGTGCATTTCTCACCCTCGTCTTATACTCGGGTCAATAAGTTTTTCCCATTTTTTTTGTGGTAAATTAGGGCCTCGACTTATACTCGGAACGACTTATACTCGAGTATATACGGTATATATATATATATATATATATATATATATATATACTGTATATGTATATTTTCTATTCTAAAGTTTTTTAATATTGTATTTAATTTTTACATATGTTGTGAGTATCTCATTTGATGTTATTTTCACTGGAGGGTATCTAGGAATTACCATCGTGCAAGGTTGAGGAGATCCACCATTATTGATAAGTAGAGACTTGTATATGGGTGGGTGATGGATTTTTTATCACCACATCCCTGGGTTCTGATACAAAAAAGAATATTGGATAGGAATGGGATTTTGAAGGTGCCATATCAGTTAACCAGAAAAAAAGGTTAGAATCCAAATATTTATTACAAATAGGTTATAAAATCCATATAAAATGTCAAAAAGGCTGGTATTGAATTATCATCCTTTGTATATACAGTGTAGTATAGGCAATGTCCTCTATGCATTTCTCTTCTACATGTTTCGCCCGTATGGTTTCTTCAGGAAGTACGCATACAGGTTACCAGAGATACTAGAGATTATCCATTCCAAATCAAGGACCTGGGGAAGCATCACTGAGATGGAATAAGCCCCACCATGAGCCATTAGAGAATGTGGAATAGCTTATAGACCATCGCCGAGGCCGTGGTTCGAGAAGCCAATGCCATGTAAACAGACAGCCTTTGCCGATACTGGTTCTGTTCTGTTACTGTTTGGTTTCTCCCATTGGATTGGTAAACTGTCTATTTTTTTTTTTAATTTTGGCTGGCATACCTCTGCGGTGGTCCACGAGCTATTCCACCTTCTCTGCTGGCTCAAGGTGGGGCTTGTTGCATCTCAGTGATGCTTTCCCGGGACCTTGATTTGGAATGGATGGTCTCTATCCGGTACCTTTTATGCATACTTCCTGAAGAAGCCATACAGCGAAACATGTAGAAGATAAATGCAAAGAGGACCTTGCCTATACTATACTGTGTATCAAAGGATGTTAAAGTGATTGTAAAGGTCATTTTTTTTTCTTAAAAAACAAACATGTCAATACATACCTGCTTTGTAATGGAATTGCACAGAGCGGCCACAAACCTCCTCTTTTCGGGTCCCCTGCTGGCGCTCCTGGCCCCTCCTCTCTGTTCAAGTCACTTCCCATGGGGGCACTCGTGCGTGCTCGCACCCGAGTCCCGCTGCGGCATTCATTGACATAGACAGAGGGACCCGGCCCCGCTCCCTGCTCCCTCGTCACTGGTTTTGATTGACAGCACTGGTAGCCAATGGCGCCCGGTGCCCCAGCAAAGCCAGTAAGACCCGGAAGTGATGGGAGAAGAGCTGCAGATGTGCACGGCACTGGATAAAATGAGGGCTCAGGTAAGTAAAATGGTGGGCGAGGGGGGGAGGCTGACACCTGAACGTTTTTTACCTTAATGCAAGGAATGCATTAAGGTAAAAAATGTTTAGGCTTTACAACCACTTTAATTCAATGATGATGTGGGATCCTCCGCTCTAAGAGGGGCTTAAACAAAAGTGCTTGTGTCTCATTACCTGCAGGAAGAGAAGAGCCCCAGGTGCTGGCTAAATGCTGATGCAAGTAGAAGAGAACAAAAAGACCTGGACAACCGCACACCGGAATGGATAAATCCGTCTTTTTATTCAAAATACAGGATCATGGGGTACACAAAACACGACTGTGGGGTGGTACAAGAATAGCTGACGCGTTTCACACTTACACCAAGTGCTTACTCAGCTATGACAGGAGGGGGCGGAGACAACTACAGGAGGGGGCGGAGACAAGACCAGTCACTGTGCACAAAGAGAAAAGCTGTGGGAGGGGCCCCAAAGACTCCACCAACAACAGAACTGTGGGAGGGACCAGCAGGCTCCACCCACTACAGACTACCTGCAGAAAACTGCTGAAGGGGGCGGAGACCATAGCAGTCATATTGCACAAGAAGGGAAAGCAGAGCTGTGGGAGGGGCCCAGCAGGTTCCACCCACTACAGAAAACTACAGGAGCGGGGGGATACAAGATTAACCACCGTGCACAAAGAAAGAGAGATGTGGGAGCTGATCAGCAGGCTTCACCCCCCTTGGGCGAGGAAGTGGGGGGCAGAGACAAGACCAGTCAACCTGCACAAGGAAAAAGAGCAGAGCTGTGGGAGGGATCAGCAGGCTCCACCCACTACAGAGGGGGACAGAGACAAGACCAGTTGCCCTGCACAAGGAAAAAGAGCAGAGATCTGGGAGGGGTCAAGCAGGCTCCACCCACTACAGGGAGGGCATAGACAAGACCAGTTGCCCCGCACAAGGAAAAAGAGCATAGATCTGGGAGGGGCCAAGCAGGCTCCACCCACTACAGGGAGGGCATAGACAAGACCAGTTGCCCCGCACAAGGAAAAAGAGCATAGATCTGGGAGGGCCCAAGCAGGCTCCACCCACTACAGGTGGGGTCAGACCCAAGTCCAGTCACCCTGCACAAGGAGAAAGCACAGAGATCTGGGAGGGGCCAGCAGGATCCACCCATTACAGGAGGGGGCGGAGACCAGACCAGTCTCCCTGCACAAGGAGAGAGGGCAGCGGTGGGCAGTCTTTATTACAGTAAGTCTCACACTGGATGACTGCACAGATCTGGAGGAAGATTCCGGAAGACGTCACATGGCCGATGGATTTTTTTCCCCCCGGAGCTCAGATTCAGGTTGTGCATTTATCTGCTTTGAGTTTGACTTTAAAAAAAAATGTGAAAACGCCTTTCATTGGCGCGCACGCCATCCTTGTTAAGAAAACATA
The DNA here is from genome assembly GCA_037952925.1 of Lithobates clamitans. Lineage (NCBI taxonomy): Eukaryota > Metazoa > Chordata > Amphibia > Anura > Ranidae > Lithobates > Lithobates clamitans. The sequence continues at coordinate 176,425 of JBBGZY010002665.1, read as the reverse complement.
ATAGCCAGAAATGTGTCAAATGACAAATAATGAGCAGAAACTAATTGTGAGCTCTTCAGGTCAGAGTCTGCAATTCACAACATTCATTTCGGCACCAAGAAAGTCTCCATTTTATTATTATTAGTAATATGATAAAGGACAGCATGGGGGATGTTTTCCATCAACAAGTGTCCCTAATAACGCTCTATTATGCCTGGCTACAGATGAGATGGAAGCTTTGATCTATGCAAGATAAAAAAAAAAATCCCCGCTGCTTTGTTACTACGGACAAACCAATGGCACCGCGCCGATCTAGTGAAAGCTGGTGAGGAACCCGCTGAACCAATATCCACTCCACTTCAAAGAGTATTAACCCGTTCCCTGCCGGACGGCGCTCCACGGCGCATCGCTACACCGGGAAGAAATAACGAAGCTAAAAATGAGCGATAAAAAAAGGGAAAAAAAAAAGGAAATAAATATTCTCCATGAACATTCCTCGGCCTTTGTCTCATTTTCATATCAAATAATAATCTTCCACCCAAATGTTAATCCTGAGCAGATCCTCGCTTCTCTCATTATACTACATTGGGGTCTGGTGGAAAAAGACACAAGTCCATCCAGTTCAACCAAAAGAGAAAAAAAAGAAAAGCAACTCAGAAAACCTCCATAGACACAACCCAATACCCACAAGTGACCCAGAGGAAGGAAAAACAACCCCCAATAAAGAAAATAAAGCCAATAAAGAAAATAAAGCCAATAAAGCCAATAAAGCCAATAAAGTATGATCCAATTTCCTCCAACAGGGGAAAAAATTCCTTCCTGATCCCCCCGAGAGGCAATCGGATTTTCCCCGGATCACCTTTACCCATAAATGTCAGTACCCAGTTATATTATTCCGTCCACAACATTCCACTGAAACTGCCCTACTAAAACTCACCAATGACCTACTAAATGCTAAACCAATGGCCACTACTCCATACTCATACTCTTATGCCGTGTACACATGGGTGGACTTTTCAGCATCAAAGGTCCGACGGACTTTCAACGGAGTTACGACGGACTTTCGAACGACCGGACTTGCCCACACACGGACGGACTAAAGTCCGTTCGAAAGTCCGTTGGTTTGAACGTGATGACGTACGAAAGGACTAGAATAAGGAAGTTCATAGCCAGTAGCCAATAGCTGCCCTAGCGTCCTTTCTTTGTCTGTCGGACTAGCATACAGACGAACTGATTTTTCGACCAGACTCAAGATTTGAAAGACTCAAGATTTGAAACATGTTCCAAATCTAAAGTCCGTCTGAGTTTCGACAGAAAAAGTCAGCTGAAGGTCCGATGAAGCCCCCACACGGTCGGATTGTCCGCCGGATTCGTTCCGTCGGACCAGTCCGGTCGAAAAGTCCGGTCGTGTGTCCCTGCAAAGCGAGAAAAGAGTTTGGACTCTCTGTACCTCAAGGACAGAGACAAAAGTATATATATTTTGTATAAAAACTGTTTAATAGCATATAGAATATAAAATGGTGGAACAAAACCACGCTGACAGAAATACAGTTGATAGTTCTAGCCTTACGTGTGGCTTCAAACAATAGGATGAAAAATGATCCCCAAGGTTGAAGTGGGGTGTAAAGTATGATGCGGGGGTAAAGTATGAAAGCGCTTACCCCGACTTGCTGATGCCCTGACTTAGTTGGGATAGGCGGAACACTTTGGTGGGGGTGGGTCAGCCACACCTCTTGACCTTTGACCTCTGGGGGGACACATCTGCTGACCTTTGACCTTTAGGGGTGGTTCCTATTCCAATCCCTGAGTCCTAATCTTGTTCTTCCAGGGGAAATCCTAACCCTTATCCCTAACCCTTAACCCTAACCCTCAACCCTAACCCAATCTAACCCTAACCCTTAACCCTAACCCTTAACCCTAACCCTAACCCAATCTAACCCTAACCCTAAACCCTTTACTAGTTTTGCAGCGAAAGCTGCTTCTTCAGGAGGAGCCATTTATAAGATTCTAGTAAAATAAATTGCCATTGTCATTACAGAATTTCAGAAGTTGAATCATATTATTTAAACAATATAATATTTAATGTCTGGTGGTCCTAGATGCCTCCCGTGTCCGCCATGGGGGGACATTTGCCTTTCGGGTGCCTCTACATATGCTGCCACTTTGCCCCAGTTTTCCTATTGTCTAGGTAAGCAGCGTTTCTGTATCCTTCTCAGAACTGAAACTGAATACGGTATATACAATATTAAAAAAAAATAACATTCACGTCTTGAAGTATGTATCAAAAATATTAAGGATGGTTTGAAATTTGTAATGACATTTGCAATTTATTTTACTAGATGCTTATAACTGGCTCCTCCTGAAGAAGCAGCTTTCGCTGCGAAACTAGTAAAGGGCATTTGCCAAGACGCATCATACTTTACACCCCACTTCAACCTTGGGGATCATTTTTCATCTTATTTTTTGAAGCCGCACGTAAGGCTGGAACTATCAACTGTATTTCTGTCAGTGTGGTTTCGTTCCACCATGTTTTTATTAGACATGTGCGCCGTCAATAAATTCTTTTCATTTCGTTCCGTTTCGTATTTAAATGAATTCATAATTCGTGTCCGAAATTCAATTCGGATTCGTACGAAATACGAATTTTCGTTCGTAAACTTTTCGTAACAATAACGAAAGTTCGTTAAATGATAAATTTATCATTATTAGGGCTCCCACCATCCCTGTGCTGTGCTCATTATGAGGGGCTCCCCCCATCCCGGTGCTGTGCTCATTATGAGGGGCTCCCACCATCCCTGTGCTGTGCTCATTATGAGGGGCTCCCACCATCCCTGTGCTGTGCTCATTATGAGGGGCTCCCCCCATCCCTGTGCTGTGCTCATTATGAGGGGCTCCCCCCATCCCGGTGCTGTGCTCATTATGAGGGTCTCCCACCATCCCTGTGCTGTGCTCATTATGAGGGGCTCCCACCATCCCTGTGCTGTGCTCATTATGAGGGGCTCCCACCATCCCTGTGCTGTGCTCATTATGAGGGGCTCCCACCATCCCTGTGCTGTGCGGACTTCCTGGGTTTTTAACTTTTAGGTTCGTTAACTTTTTGTAACAATAACGAATGTTTGTTATGATAAATTTATCCGAAGTTCGTGAACGAAATTTCGAATTTCGTAGAAAATTTGTATGCATAAAAATTTGTATTTTGGATCCTCACGAATGTACGAATTTCCGATTCGTACTAAACTAATCGCACATGTCTAGTTTTTATGTTCTATATACTGTTAATATGTTTTTATACAAACTATATATACTTTTGTCTCTATTCTTGAAGTATCGAGATAGTCCAAACTCTTTTCTCACTTTGTAGGGGCACTTCTGAGGTGACCCCCAAGCACCCATTTCCATGATATATGGATGATGGTACCCACCCCTTCCCTATAATGTACCTTCAATTGAAGCATTACTGATAAAGACCTGAATACACATCGGTGAAAATCTGGCAAACTGTTGAATCAAATAAAATAGAAGAAGAGAAGAAAATTGATGAGTGACTCGGAGGCTTGCAATCTAAGTGAGATGTCATCTGTATTATGGAACGCCGATGATTACAGGAACGGCGGCGTGCATTCTCCTAACTCGATAGATGTTAATTGCTGCTGATTGATCAGAATGCTTTTGATAAATTTCCCCTCCAAAGCGGAGGTTTGATGCCTCTGATAGAAGCACTTACCATGAATTAGAGGCACTCAGCACAAGAGCTTGTGATTCATTAATCAGGCCACCCCGTCATGTTAGTCGCTGATCTGTAATGGCCATTAATGATTGCAAAGCTGACTTATTGAAAATAGTTCCAAGAATCGCCCCTTCCACTCCATGGTAGGACGTTGGCCATGACGATAAATGGGCTTTTTTTTTTTTTTTTTTAACCTTCAAGAGTTCGACCAGAAAGTATTTACTTTAGGATGAGAAGAAGGAAAAGATTTGTTCACAGAAATATGTCCACATACGGGAATTGGTGAGTTCCTCCCGACGTCCCAAATCTCTGAGAGGGAAAGGAGAGGGTGAAGGAATCCGCCCACTTCCCAAAATATCCAAACTTCGTACGACCAATTCTGACAGCCGCAACCCCATAGTGACATAGTTACATATATAGTTACATAGTAGGTGAGGTCGAAAAAAGACACAAGTCCGTCAAGTCCAACCTATGTGTGTGATTATGTGTCAGTATTACATTGTATATCCCTGTATGTTGCGGTCATTCAGGTACTTATCTAATAGTTTCTTGAAACTATGTAGTAGTGGTGTACTAATATGAATGCCGATTGGCATCTGATTGGCGTCTTTTTACTGAGCCTGGTACCTGTCTTATATCTATAGTCTCTTTACAGCAGAGCAGCAACAGAAAGAAGAGCAAGTTCACAGATGGCTTACCACCAGCCTGCATTCTCGCAGATGATGCATCGCTGTACCACCTGTCTTCTTGTAGGTAGGTGTAATTAGTCTTGACCTGGTGCCATTGCTGCTTGGGAAGAGGAGTCTCATAGGGGATTGATCCTAGAGATTTTTTCCAGGAGCGGAAAGTGGTCTGGTTGGACCCAGAGCTCTCTAGAGACTTTGGCAGCCATCTTGGCTCAGGGAACCTCTTAAATAAGGAGATCCACATCATTTTTGTGTGCTTCTGGCAAGTGCAAGGTCAGGGATATAAAGCGACTTGTGAGAGGCAATAATGGCAATTAGTGCTTAGTGGGGGCACTCCAGACTTAGGTGTAAGGTCTTGTTGGCACTCAGGATACAAGGGATGCCAGTAAGAAAAACTCATCTAGTGAGCAATGAACATAAAAGCATGAAACCACGGCTTCCCATAGCCGATCATAGTGTGGATGTATTCATGTGAAAGCCTCAGTCAATGCCGCTCCTCGGGCCAGGTCCTCCTACTTGTGAGTGACTGTCAGGAAATGTTCCATCCGCTGGTAATACCTGTTATTTGGCATGCAGTACTGAGGTCCACCAGCAGGTGTCTCCTGGCAGTTTGGAACTGTCAGGAGAGCTTTTCCCTGTTAATAGTATATCATCTTTGGGCGTCCACCAGCGGATGGATCCTGGCAGTGTGGAGCAGACAGTACCTCCTGCAATCAGGTGTCACTTGAGGCCAATCACAAGCCTATAAATACCCGACAAACATTCACATGTTTGCCTTGACTTCTTCATTGCCTCCTGACCTGCTAGTGATCTGATCCTGTGCCCTGAACCTGAACCTGATCCTGTCTCCCTGTCTCGGACCCTATCCTGTCCCACCTGTTACCTTGCATCCCTGCCTGCAGTCTGACCCATCCATCCTCTCCCTGTCCTGTGTTCCATACCCCATCTGCTGATCTCCCTGTGTATGACCTTGGCCTGGCTTACGTTTATGTCTCTGGAACATCCCCTGTCCATCTGCTGATCTGCTGTGTATGACCCTGGCCTGGCTATTGTTTATGATCCTGGTATTTCCCATTTATTACACTTATCTATCTATTGTTATTTGTGGGTCTCTGTCTGTGGTTGGTTATTGCACTGTATCATATTGGAGTTGGTTGTATTTTATTACTCACTTTCTTTAATAAATTAATATATTTTCACTTATATACGTTTTGGTGTCCTCTGTCGCAGATCACACGGTTCTGGTCACACCTGCTCATGACAGTAAGTCAAGGCCATCCCTGACCAGAAGTGGCTGCACAGGGGAACCATTTTGATTCAGTTGGTTGCAAACATGAATGCCGATGAGGTTATTTATTTTTCTCTGCTGGCATCTGAAAGCGGTGATTATTGCCGCCAGGCTCTGAAAGGATGGTCTAGTGACCAGTTGTTTGCCACTATACGTTTGGCTCACTCCCTGGTCGATCGGGGTTGTGTATTGTTTGGGGAGGTGCAGCCTTTGATCAAGCTGTGTGCTGAGCTGGCCCTGCCCTGTATTCCAGAGGGCCGTGATGATTTCACTCCTCCTTTCGATATGAATCAGGTTGTATCCCTAGTTTGGCTTTTTGAAGATGATCCAGACGATTTTTGTGAGCACTACTCAGCCTGTTCCCCACAGGTAATTGCTGAGTGCATTGTGTCTGCTCAGTCTTTTGTTAGACAGGGAGGTTTAAAAACACAGTTTGTACAACCTATACTTTCAGCATGGTCTGACATGATGCAAGCAGCTCCAGCCAAACAAACCACCTCTGCCACCCAACACCAACCTACCCAAATGTATGTTTCCCCATCACCCATGTCAACCGCAGTTGCAGCTCAGTATACGCTGCTGCCAACCAAATACTCATATCCAGTCTCTGCTCCCTGTACCTATCCTGCATTCGTCCCACCTGTCTCTTCCCTGCTGCCTGCAAACCCACACGAACTTCCTCCGGCTACTGTTACCTCTTCTCTGCCATATCCCAATCCTCCTCTCCAGCCTGCTGCACCCCTCACCTACAGATCTTCAGTGGCTAAGCCAAAGAAAAAACGAAAGTTTTTTCCAACCAAAACGATCCTGCCAGTAACCCAACCTGCTCCCACTTCCCAGTCTGATGTTCCAGCTTCCCAGTCTGATGTTCCAGCTTCCCAGCCTGATGTTCCAGCTTCCCAGCCTGATGTTCCAGCTTCCCAGTCTGATGTTCCAGCTTCCCAGTCTGATGTTCCAGCTTCCCAGTCTGATGTTCCAGCTTCCCAGTCTGATGTTCCAGCTTCCCAGCCTGATGTTCCAGCTTTCCAGTCTGATGTTCCAGCTTTCCAGTCTGATGTTCCAGCTTCCCAGTCTGATGTTCCAGCTTCCCAGTCTGATGTTCCAGCTTTCCAGTCTGATGTTCCAGCTTCCCAGTCTGATGTTCCAGCTTCCCAGTCTGATGTTCCAGCTTCCCAGTCTGATGTTCCAGCTTCCCAGTCTGATGTTCCAGCTTCCCAGCCTGATGTTCCAGCTTCCCAGCCTGATGTTCCAGCTTCCCAGTCTGATGTTCCAGCTTCCCAGTCTGATGTTCCAGCTTCCCAGTCTGATGTTCCAGCTTCCCAGTCTGATGTTCCAGCTTCCCAGCCTGATGTTCCAGCTTTCCAGTCTGATGTTCCAGCTTCCCAGCCTGATGTTCCAGCTTCCCAGTCTGATGTTCCAGCTTCCCAGTCTGATGTTCCAGCTTCCCAGTCTGATGTTCCAGCTTTCCAGTCTGATGTTCCAGCTTTCCAGTCTGATGTTCCAGCTTCCCAGTCTGATGTTCCAGCTTCCCAGTCTGATGTTCCAGCTTCCCAGTCTGATGTTCCAGCTTCCCAGTCTGATGTTCCAGCTTCCCAGCCTGATGTCCGGGTGGCTGCCCTCCAGCCTGATGTCCGGGTGGCTGCCCTCCAGCCTGATGTCCGGGTGCTGGCTGCCCTCCAGCCTGATGTCCGGGTGCCTGCTGCCCTCCAGCCTGATGTCCGGGTGCCTGCTGCCCTCCAGCCTGATGTCCGGGTGCCTGCTGCCCTCCAGCCGGATGTCCGGGTGCCTGCTGCCCTCCAGCCCGATGTCCGGGTGCCTGCTGCCCTCCAGCCCGATGTCCGGGTGCCTGCTGCCCTCCAGCCCGATGTCCGGGTGCCTGCTGCCGGATGTCCGGGTGCCTGCTGCACTCCAGCCCAATGTCCGGGTGCCTGCTGCCCTCCAGCTTGATGTCCGGGTCCCTCCAGCCGGATGTCCGGGTGCCTGCTGCCCTCCAGCCGGATGTCCGGGTGCCTGCTGCCCTCCAGCCCGATGTCTGGGTGCCTGCTGCCCTCCAGCCCGATGTCCAGGTGCCTGCTGCCCTCCAGCCCGATGTCCGGGTGCCTGCTGCCCTCCAGCCCGATGTCCAGGTGCCTGCCGCCCTCCAGCCCGATGTCCGGGTTCCTGCCACCCTCCAGCCCGATGTCCGGGTTCCTGCCGCCCTCCAGCCCGATGTCCGGGTGCCTGCCGCCCTCCAGCCCGATGTCCGGGTGCCTGCCGCCCTCCAGCCCGATGTCCGGGTGCCTGCCGCCCTCCAGCCCGATGTCCGGGTGCCTGCCGCCCTCCAGCCTGATGTGCCCATGCCTGCCGCCGCCCTCCAGCCTGATGTGCCCATGCCTGCCGCCGCCCTCCAGCCTGAAGTGCCCATGCCTGCCGCCGCCGTCCAGCTTGAAGTGCCCATGCCTGCTGCCGTCCAGCTTGAAGTGCCCATGCCTGCTGCCGTCCAGCTTGAAGTGCCCATGCCTGCTGCCGTCCAGCTTGAAGTGCCCATGCCTGCTGCGCCACCTGTTGTTTTGCCTGCTGTGCCACCACCTGTTCTGCTTGATGCCATAGACTATGGACAATTACAACCAATTGGAGCGTCCAGAGGCCGCTCCTTTTGAGGGGGGGTACTGTCAGGAAATGTTCCATCCGCTGGTAATACCTGTTATTTGGCATGCAGTACTGAGGTCCACCAGCAGGTGTCTCCTGGCAGTTTGGAACTGTCAGGAGAGCTTTTCCCTGTTAATAGTATATCATCTTTGGGCCGCAGTACTGGCGTCCACCAGCGGATGGATCCTGGCAGTGTGGAGTAGACAGTACCTCCTGCAATCAGGTGTCACTTGAGGCCAATCACAAGCCTATAAATACCCGACAAACATTCACATGTTTGCCTTGACTTCTTCATTGCCTCCTGACCTGCTAGCGATCTGATCCTGTGCCCTGAACCTGATCCTGTCTCCCCGTCTCGGACCCTATCCTGTCCCACCTGTTACCTTGCATCCCTGCCTGCAGTCTGACCCATCCATCCTCTCCCTGGCCTGTGTTCCTTACCCCATCTGCTGATCTCCCTGTGTATGACCTTGGCCTGGCTTACGTTTATGTCTCTGGAACATCCCCTGCTGATCTGCTGTGTATGACCCTGGCCTGGCTATTGTTTATGAACCTGGTATTTCCCATTTATTACACTTATCTATCTATTGTTATTCGTGGGTCTCTGTCTGTGGTTGGTTATTGCACTGTATCATATTGGAGTTGGTTGTATTTTATTACTCACTTTCTTTAATAAATTAATATATTTTCACTTATATACGTTTTGGTGTCCTCTGTCGCAGATCACACGGTTCTGGTCACACCTGCTCATGACAGTGACAGTTCCTAACAACACAACACAATCGCCTGCGCTCAGGAGCTTAGTCAATGTGTAGGTGGTGTAGCCAACCCTTCAGGTTAAATATGGAATGTCAAAGGCCTTGCTGCCCTCCTCAGAACAATGGGTATCCTTAGAGCTGAAACATATAGAAAAACAGGGAGGGCACACAGGCCTTGTGCATTAGCAAAGATAAAATGTATTTAAATAGTAAAAACAAAAATATTACTCACAAACAGATGTTTAAAAAGGCTTAACATTGCTCCAAAAATTTGGAACCGTGTCCTATAGACACCTGCAACCTGGACCAGATGTTAGGAGGAACCAGATGGCTTATGCGTAACAGGAGTACCCTGTTCATCAGAGCCACAGCCGTAGCCTATCGCTGTGCCTGTCGCTGTGCCTGTCACTGTGCCTATCGCTGTGCCTATTGCTGTGCCTATCACTGTGCCTATCGCTGTGCCTCTGATGAAGAGGGCACTCCCTCGTAACGTGTAAGCTGTTTGCAATGGCATCTGGTTCCTCCTAACATCTGGTCCAGGTTGCAGGTGTCTATAAAACACGGTTCCGAATTTCTAGAGTAACGTTAAGCCTTTTTAAACGTCTGTGAGTATTATTTTTGTTTTTACTATTTTAATAAATTCTTATCTTATCTTTGGTAATGCACAAGGTTGGTGCACCCTCCCTGTTTTTCTATAAGTGACAGTACCTAGCCTAGGGAGAGGTTCCTTCTTCAGTTTGCACTCTCCGGTAATCGGTGGGGGAGTATGGAGCTGTTGCAACTTACAGAACCATCTTAGTGCCTTCCTAGAAGGGACACTGCACCCGGCACCTGAAGCCATCCTCCAATAACAGAACTTGTCAACGTTGGGACTGTAAATGCTCCGGACTGCTATATATCAGAGCTAACAATTGGATGTTCTGTTACTGGAAACAAGCCTGCTCAAGATTTATATAAATGATGACAGCTGTGTGTGTGATTCCTCCTAACAGGGTACCTGCAATAGGCCCCACCCACTCACCTTGTGCTTGTCACTCACTGACGTGGTGTTCCCGCTTCTCCCGTCTGTCATCTTTTCCTTGGGGGCCACACATTGCAGACCGTTCATTGGACATCTGTCCTCCTGCTTCACCATCCAGCAAGAACTACAAAAGCACTAGACATGTGCCATTCGTTTCGTTCCAAATTCGTTTTTTAATGAATTTTGACAAATTTGTTAATTCGGAAATATACAAATTAACGAAAACCCATTTAACAAATTTTTCCCGAATATTCTTAAATTTGAATATTCGAAAATTCACAAATTCCGAAATTCGAAAATCCAAAAAGCCGGAAATTGGAAAATCTGAAATAATAACTAACTAATAATAACTTAACTATTACTAACTATTAAATTATAGGTATTGGAAATTCCTTTCAAATTTGGCTGTTAGTGAACGTAATGTCAGGGAAATTTTAAGCTTCTCCCTATAAGCAAATCATTTCTTTGCACTTAAAAGCACAAAAGCAGCTCTCTCATATAATGCCGGGAAAGCGCGCTTGTATCTCTCCAAGTAACACAGACAAAGATGCTCGTATCACCTTGAGCTCAGCAGAATCCTCCAGAGAATAGCCAGCTCCGTTTATTTATACTATAAACATGAATAACAAAGGAAGGTGGTGGCTTCAGAATCAGCCAATCAGACACTTGTATTGTTTCAAAAGAATCAATCACACACACATATATATTCAAATAGAAATACAGTAGTGACGTGTGCAGAGCCATGCGGCAAGCGTCTTGTGAGGACACAAAGTGTCTCACAATTTGAACACTACTTGCATGGCTCTGAACACAATCATGTGCACATTCCCACTTTTGCCAATGACGCGAGCCGTACTATATCATGGCTCAGTGGGCCATTATTATGTATGGTTATACTATGGTTCCCATGTACGCAGATCTGCTTACTTTTAAAGAGTTTTAATGCGGACGCCATGGAGTGGCCAGTCTCTTGGTGAGGCATAAACAACATCCTTTAAAGAGCAAACAGATCTGCTGTGTCCACGCGAAGGTTTCCGCAGCCAATGGTCTACCACCATCGTCTGTATGTGCGAATACCCTCACATGAACGTATTACAGCAAAACTGGCACTGGGGGACATCTGACAACATACAGTACATTAATAAAAATTTCCACAACAGTAACGAATACGAATTTATCCGAAATAACGAATACCGCATTTAAACAAATGAAGCATAACTAATTAATAATAATAAATAATAATAACACAATTTATTATTATTATTATTATTTATTATTAATTTGTTCCGTTCCATTTGTTTAGATGCAGCATTCGTTATTTTAGATAATTTGAATCGCAACTTCAGATAAATTCGTATTCGTTACGCTCACTGCTGCCGCGTACACACTTTTCTGCAGACTTGGTCCGGCAGATTGGACTCCGGCGGACAATTCGATCGTGTGTGGGCTCCAGCGGACTTTTTTTTCCCAAAAGTCCGAAGGACCTAGAAATAAAACATTTTCCAAATCTTTATGACGGACTCGAGTCCGGTCCAAAAATCCGTTTGTCTGTATGCTAGTCCGAAGGACTAAAACCGACGCTAGGGCAGCTATTGGCTACTGACTATCAACGTCCTTATTTTAGTCCGGTCGTACGTCATCACGTACGAATCCGTCCAACTTTGGTGTGATCGTGTGTGTCCAAGTCCGTTCATTTGAAAGTCTGGCGGACTTACACTGCAAAGTCCGTCCGAAAGACTGTCTGACCTAGTCCGTCGAAAAGTCAGCTCGTGTGTACGCGGCATAACAGCCAAATTTGAAAGGGAATTCCAATACCTATAATTTAATAGTTAGTTAGTTATTCTTACGAATTTTCGGGTTTTCTTTCTTATTTTCAGATTTACAAATTTTCAAATGTACGAATTTACGAATTTTCAAATTTTCAAATTTTTGAATTTACGAATTTATGAATTTATGAATTTTTGAATTTACGAATTTTCAAATTTATGAATTTACGAATTTTAGAATTTTAAAATTTACGAATTGCGATCATAACGAATGACCCGAAGAACGAACAAACAAACAAATGAAATGAAAACAAACAGATTTTTCGGTAGTGCACATATCTACAAAGCACTCGAATCTCGTGCCCTGACGTCATCTGTTTGCTCCATCAGAACCCTGAGCTGTCCTGATTGTGATTAAAAACATCCTCGTGTAGTTCAATTCTTTTGTTTTTGTGATCAAAAAATATCAAAGTGCTGAGATAACCGAACAATTGGATCGGTATGTTTGTGGTACCGGACCGTGTACTTCAATGTTGCTTAGAGGTGTTTGTATTCAAAATATAAATAAAAAAAGAAATACCATTGATAATTTATATAGTGCTACTCCCATAGGAGCCGCCAAAATTATTGTCCAGGTCTTTCCAACTTCCGCCCCGCAGCCAGGCACACAACAGGCTCATTCACTCTTAAGAAGATAAGAACTATGAACAACTGAGGACTTGGTTCTCCTTGAGGACAAGTTCTGATGAAGTCCAGTCTTGTAAAAAACAGGAGACTTCATTATAAATAGAAGTAGAGCTATCAGAGCAAAATCCCTTTAAGTTGGAAAATATCTGGTGGAGCCAGTAGGCTCTTTAGAGCGGGTTGCGGGAGAACTAACACTGGGAGACACTATGACAATTCATATTATATACATCTTCATAAAATGTCCACAACACAGCCATTATCTGATGCTGAGTCATCTTTTGTTATATCTATATTGATTGTGTGTTCCTCTCTTTTAATGTAGTGAACATGTAAATTATGCAAATCGTTTCATTTCGGAAACATCTCAGTGGGGTTTGGCTATGTTTGGCACTACTGATCCAGATCCTATTGCTGTCTTTGGATTGAATATCTGGATACATTGGTTCCTTCATAGTGCTGATTCCCATTTCCCTTTGGATTTACATATTGAGATGAGATTTAATCGCACCTTTGTATACGGTTCCACTGCACCTTACGTTATATCACAGCTCTATGGTATACGGCACACCGTTGGCTTTAGCCTTGCTCCGATTGGTGCATGCCCTTTTCTTTGTGGTCATGATATCAAGGTCCTGAGGAAGCAAATGTTTGTGAAACATGTCGAGCTCTTGACACAATAGCAAAGAAACTCTATTGAAGTGTAATTATATGGCCTACACCAGGGGTGTCAAACTCAATTTTATCGTTGGCCGCATCAGCATTATGGTTGCCATTAAAAGGGCCAGTTCTACCTGTAAGACTAGATGTCCAGAGCAGCCCCCCTTATATCAGATGTCAAGAGCCCCCCCCCACCAGTCACATGTTCCCCACCATCCTTTACATCACAGTGCAACCCCCGTACCTTGTGCTGCTGCTGGGGGCAAAGCTGGGAAGCAGAAAATGCAAGGTCTGGAGGAGGATCAGAGGAGAGCTGCAATCAGCTGAATGCTGAGACCAGGAGAGGCGGAGACAAAGGGGTGCTGCAGCTGCACTGAGAGGCTCAGGATCTGTAATAGGACTTCTGTCCTCCTCTCTGCTGCCAACTGCTGAAAATTGCTGGAGGCAGAGACAAGGGGGCGCCCCAACTGCAGGAGAGGTGCGAGGGCCATGTGAAATGGCCTGGAGGGCTAGATTTGGTCCGCGGGCCTTGTGTTTTACACCAACGGCCTATAACATTCTTTGTGGGCACTGACCTTATGTTTTTATCAGTATAATGTTAATATATTTTAATCTTTTGTAATAAAATAACCTTTTTAGCACATTTTGTGTTACTGTCCTTCTCTGGTACCGGTAAAGTCCGCAAGGTTTTATTTTATTCTCTCAAATAGGAAAATATCTGGACAGAGCTGCTCAGCGGTATCTCCCTTAGCAGATCTGCAGCTGACTATAATAAGGCACCAGAGGGGTAGCTAGAGCGCAAGGTCCCCAAGATCCAGCAATCTCTGTACTCACGAGGCCCAAGGACAGATAGAGCCTCCTTCCCATCTTCCAAGTGATGCCCTCCAGTAATACCAGACAGATCTGCGGCAGACAGCTGCTCCCAGAATATATAAGTCTCCCAGCATGTCAGCAGAGCCTGCCTCTCTGGGATAGGCTGGGACTGCAGCCATATTCATGCTGCCATCTGCATAGCACCACACCTATCATCCAGAAACTTCTTCAGTCTTCTGGATACAGAGGCAGCTATAGACCAGGCTGGCAGCAGCTGAACACACTGAGCAGACCTGACAAGCAGATTACAGCTTCTCTGAATACAGGGAGCAGAAATAGCTTATGCCTAACAAATAAATGCAGCCTCACTGACTACAGCGTGGCAACTAAATGTACCTATCAAAACAGAACTTCACACTGAAGGCGGTTATCAGGCGTAGAAATAGCGCCTGTAAATCTTCTGAAAACCGCCTTCCATGCTGTCCGAATGTGAAAGCCTCGAGTGCTATCACACCGGGGCGGTGTGCTTGCGGGACGTTACAATAAGTCCTGCAAGCAGCATCTTTGGGGCGGTTCAGGGGCGCTGTATACAATTCCAATTGGAATGAATGGGCAGCGCTTACTGTAGCGCCTGAAAAGCTCTTCCAAAGCGCTGCAACATGGGCGGTTTTAACACTTTCTTCAGCTGTTAGCGGGGGTTAAAAGCGCCCCACTAGCAACCAAAAAGTGCCACTAAAATGATGGTAAAGCACCGATAAAAGGAGAGCACTTTACCGCCAACACAGCCGCAGCCGCAGTGTGAAAGTACTTTCCTTAATGAGAGAATATGATGGTCAGTAGATGACTTGTATCTATGCAATCCTTCCAGTGAGGTCTTCTCTGGTCAGATGTTCACATGGAAGTTTTATGCCCCTGACTCTCGTCTTTCCTGTTACTCCTACTGTTACGCTAGGGCTGACAGGGAAACACGATGGTTGTCATGGCAACAAAACAGTTACAAGGACAGCAAAGGGACTACAACTAGAATAACCAAAAAAAAATCCCACAGTTAGTGTATGACCTACCCGGATCAGATCAACATTTTACAGATATTTCACTGTAACATTGTCTTTTAACAAAAAAATAAATAAAAGAAATAAAAACTCACAAAGATAATCTCCCTAATTCATAATTCAAATGAATAACTGCTTTATAATTTGTTTGTTTCCATTTATTTGTATAACCGGAGTGAAGTGTGATGTCTATGGACCTCTGAGCTTAAAGCGGACCTTCACCTAAAAGTCCCACTAATCTGCCTCCCCCCCCCCCCCAACACATTTGAAAGTTCTTGTTTTTTGGGGGGCGGGGGAGAGGGGTTCCCTTTTCTGACTGGTACTCACTCCCACTTCCACAATTCTCATGTAGGCAAGAGATACAGAAGTTTGGCCATCCCACTGCCCTCAACCTCCTGGGACATGTCACATGTCCCAGAAGTTTGCAGGACCAGTGCAATCTGAAACAGCAGGAAGTTGTAGCAACCTAACACAGCCGAGATGGCGGCACCAGGGATCCAAACCTGGTGGAGAACTGGCCCTTGCGAAGTCAGAGCTGGACTCCTGGGCTGGTGAGTGCCTGCTTCTTAAAAGTCGTCAGTTACAGTATTTGTAGCTGCTGACTTTTTTTTTTTTAATAATGACTGAAGTTCCTCTTCAAGCCCCCGGTTGAGGAGTCTGAGGGCTGGTTTATGAGCGGTGAGTTGAGTCAGGCTGGTGCACAGGAGGTTGAGGAGTATAAGGGCTGGTTTATGAGCGGTGAGTTGGATCAGGCTGGTGCACAGGAGGTTGAGGAGTCTGAGGGCTGGTTTATGAGCGGTGAGTTGGGTCAGCCTGGTGCACAGGAGGTTGAGGAGTCTGAGGGCTGGTTTAAGAGTTGGGTCATGATGGTGCGCAGGAGGTTGAGAGGTCTGAGGGCTGGTTTATGAGTGGTGAGTTGGATCAGGCTGGTGCACAGGTGGTTGGGGAGTATAAGGGCTGGTTTATGAGTGGTGAGTTGGGTCAGGATGGTGCAAAGGAGGTTTAGGAGTCTGAGGGCTGGTTTATGAATGGTGAGTTGGGTCATGATGGCGCCTAGGAGGTTGAGGAGTCTGAGGGCTGGTTTATGAGTGGTGAGTTGGGTCAGGATGGTGCACAGGTGGTTGAGGAGTCTGAGGGCTGGTTTATGAGTGGTGAGTTGGGTCAGGATGGTGCAAAGGAGGTTGAGGAGTCTGAGGGCTGGTTTATGAATAGTGAGTTGGGTCATGATGGTGCCTAGGAGGTTGAGGAGTCTGAGGGCTGGTTTATGAGTGATGAGTTGGGTCAGGATGGTGCACAGGAGGTTGAGGAGTCTGAGGGCTGGTTTATGAGTTGGGTCATGATGGTGCGCAGGAGGTTGAGGGGTCTGAGGGCTGGTTTATGAGCGGTGAGTTGGATCAGGCTGGTGCACAGGTGGTTGAGGAGTATAAGGGCTGGTTTATGAGCAGTGAGTTGGATCAGGCTGGTGCACAAGAGGTTGAGGAGTCTGAGGGCTGGTTTATGAGCGGTGAGTTGGGTCAGGCTGGTGCACAGGGGGTTGAGGAGTCTGAGGGCTGGTTTATGAGTTGGGTCATGAAGGTGTGCAGGAGGTTGAGGAGTCTGAGGGCTGGTTTATGAGCGGTGAGTTGGATCAGGCTGGTGCACAGGGGGTTGAGGAGTCTGGGGGCTGGTTTATGAATGGTGAGTTGGGTCATGATGGTGCCTAGGGGGTTGAGGAGTCTGAGGGCTGGTTTATGAGTGGTGAGTTGGGTCAGGATGGTGCACAGGAGGTTGAGGAGTCTGAGGGCTGGTTTATGAATGGTGAGTTGGGTCAGGATGGTGCACAGGAGGTTGAGGAGTCTGAGGACTGGTTTATGAGTCGTGAGTTGTGTCAGGATGGTACACAGGAGGTTGAGAAGTCTGGGGGCTGGTTTATGAGTGGTGAGTTGGGTCAGGATGGTGCACAGGTGGTTGAGGAGCCTGAGGGCTGGTTTATGAATGGTGAGTTGGGTCAGGCTGGTGCACAGGGGGTTGAGGAGTCAGGGGGCTGGTTTATGAATGGTGAGTTGGGTCATGATGGTGCCTAGGGGGTTGAGGAGTCTGAGGGCTGGTTTATGAATGGTGAGTTGGGTCATGATGGTGCCTAGGGGGTTGAGGAGCCTGAGGGCTGGTTTATGAGTGGTGAGTTGGGTCAGGATGATGCACAGGAGGTTGAGGAGTCTGGGGGCTGGTTTATGAATGGTGAGTTGGGTCAGGATGGTGCACAGGAGGTTGAGGAGTCTGAGGGCTGGTTTATGAACGGTGAGTTGGGTCAGGATGGTGCACAGGGGGTTGAGGAGTCTGAGGGCTGGTTTATGAGCGGTGAGTTGGGTCAGGATTGTTGAACACAAAGAAATAGAAGCTTGCAATTGAACTCCTCCTTTTTCCCCAAGGCTCTGTCCTCAGACCCCATTTATTCCCTATCTACACCCCCCTCCCCCAGAGTCAGTTGATAACTTCCCACAGCTTCCAATACAATCTCTATACTGGGGACATCCAAATCTACCTCTCTTCTCTTCAGCTCATCCCTTCAGTCTCCTCACACATCACTCAATTGCTAACAATATCAGTATGAATGTCACACCACTACCTCAACCTCAGTCTTTCCAAAGCTGAGCCCAAAATATTATCTCCCCCCTATGTCCCCTCCTCCAATGTTTCCATTGAGATCAGTGAAACAACTATTAGTCCAAGTCAAACAAAATCTCCTGCGCTCAACAGTATTGCGATGGCAATGGAAGAAGCCTGGAATTCCTATGGCTCCCAGTGCATGCACAGGTCTTGCTGCCCTCTAAGGGTCAGGGGATACCCAATGGAAACACTGTAAAAGAATGTAGAGAGGGCGCACCGACCCTGGGCATTACCCAAGTAATATTTATTAAAATCAAAAGGAAAGAAACATACTCACAACACGATTGGCTCTGAGGAAGAGAGGATCCCTCCCTCGAAACGCGTCATTCATCTGGAAGGATCTGATCCAGCACACAACTTGGTGCCTTCTCGCTGGGCTAGGAATTTGGCACATCCACGGTCCAATGCCAGCTGTACCCCTGCTGACCTGATACCAGAACTCTTAAGTTCCAGCCCACAGTTTCCGCACCTTGGAACCTGTGCCTTTCCTTCACCCCTTGGGACTCTGTCTCAACTTCGAGGAGTGTTCGGGAATTGTGCAAGAGGCCATCCTCACCATCTCAGGCTCTGCCTACAGGTATGTGACACTCTATCTCTGCCATAACTGGCTCGTTCTTTGTAACTTACCACAGCCAATGCTTCAGACACGGTGATTAGACCAGGCAATATTCACCTGAAACTGAACTATACTTGGTAAAAATTCAGCCACTTTTATGCATCACAATTCAATATCATATATGTACAAAACATACATAGGGTAGGCGGCTGAATAAAAAGTTAAATAACTTAAAACATGAAATTTCACTTTTCTGTATTGTGGGCCCGGAACATTTTAATTATTTTAATTAGCGGGGGTCAGGAGCACTTTGAGTACTAATTAAGTACATTAAGTGTAATTTCATTCATTGCAATTTGTTCTTTTAAAAGCATAAATGTCACTATCAGTGTGACAATTCAAATTGTGCAGAAGTATTTTTTTGGGGACTCATTTTAACACGTTAGCACCCAACATTAATAGTCTCTTCCAAAAAAATGTAGGCCCAGTGACTGACTATTGTTAAACCGCTGGCCTTATAAGCAATAAAAATCGCAATGAGGGAAGATAGGGAACAAGTGTTGCAATTTCCCTTTTTCAGCACTGATCAGTTAGAACCATAAAAACAATTTCTGCTCCATTGACATGAGCCATGTGCGACCAAACAGACTTTTTGTTTTCAGTCAATGGCCCAAGTCAACATTCACATGTCATGAGATGATGAGAATGGATGGAATTCTGGGATGGTGTTCCCAGGACGTATGGCACAGCGTGGTTGAATTTATACGGTACGCAGTGAAAGTGATCATACAACCCCAGCAGTGTGTACGATATATCCTTGCTGGGATTTCTAGAAGGGACAAGCTACCTAGTCCTGTACCACCCATCCTTGAAGACTGAAGGTGGGAGTTAGGAAGCACTGGAGAAGGAACCCAATGCCACAATAAAATTTTTCTTGGGCCCAGGAGTCTGGTACTGTTGTTTTTTTAGCACAGGGCCCTTGGTGTCGACAATGTGTGCTAATGCCGCGTACACACGATCGGAAATTCGGCCAGCAAAAGACCGATGAGAGCTTTTGGTCGGAAAATGCGACCATGTGTATGCTCCATCGGACTCTTGCTGGCCGAATTCCAGCCAGCAAAAGATTGAGAGCATGTTCTCGATTTTTCGGTCGGAAAAAGTTCCTATCCGAAAATGTGATTGTGTCTAGAAAATCTGACGCGCAAAATTCCTACACATGCTTGGAAATAATTTGACGCATGCTCGGAAGCATCGCATTTCATTTTCTCGGCTCATCGTAGTGTTGTACCTCACCGCGTTCTTGACGGTCGAAAGTTCAGCGAACTTTTGTGTGACCATGTGTATGCAAGCCAAGTTTAAGCGGAATTCCGTCGGAAAAACCATCCAAGATTTTTCTGACGGAAAATCCGCTCGTGTGTACGCGGCATAAGTCTGCTAGTCTTCCAATGATATAGCGCCCTCCTATAGTCCTATAGGAGGTTAGACTGATAAGCAAATTTAGTTTTTTGACTCCTTCTGTAATAAAGGGAGTAGTGATGGATTGGTCTGGTCTATTCAGGGCTTCACAGGCTGGGAGTTTAATTGCTTTCCCCTGCCTCTAGAAGAAGCTTCTAGAGCTTAGGAGGGAGAATTTAAAAAACAGCCTGAATATTGATCAGTGCCTAGCCAATCCCTAGGAAGGTGTGCCCAGATGGTGTCTGGGTGTCAGGGCTGGCTGAGCCCTTCCTTCTCTGAGCTGGCCGCTCAGCTGTTGGCTAATTGCCAGCTCTCATCTCTCTCCACAGTTAACCAGCTGTTGTGGATCTGCTCGTCAGTTCCGCCTACTTAAAGATCTCCAGCTCACTTTATTCCTGCCTTCACCTTGGTCACATCACAAGAAACCATCTCCTGCGTTCCTGTTTAAAGACTGGCTTTGCTGACATCCCTTCTGGCTCCTTATCCTGCTTTCTGTTCCTCCACTTGGATCCCTGACTTCTGGCCTGGCCGATTACCCGATCTGGTTACTGAACTCTGGCTTGGCTGATTACCCGATCCGGTTACTGGACTCTGGCTTTGCTTTTTGACTACGCTTACTCTATTTACCTTTTTATTTTTATTAATAAACAAGTGTGATTTTACTGTACTTTTGTCTTGTTCTGGTTCATGGTTTCTGACACTGGGAAGCTGATAAATAGTCTGAAGCCCTGGAGAGATTGTCTTTCCCCAGGAAGGAGAAGTTCCCAGCTTAGAGGGGGCTGTTGCTTCTCTGAGGCACGCCTTGGATTGTGCTGCTGCTCTCTGCGCTCTTGGTGCTGGAGACCTGGAAGGGACCTGGAACTGACTGCAGGACTTCACTAAAAGGATCTGGTCTAGAGAAGGACTGTCTCACTCTAGACTTTTCCCCAGGAAAGCTGGAAGATGGCAGCTTTCCTGGGGACTTTTGTGTAATGACCCTGAATGTCCTGGTGACTGCATGATTTTGCGCTTTAAATGCCAGAGGTACTTGGACTTCATAGGGTCTCAGATACTGGCCATTCCCCATACTCAGAAGTTTCCTGGAGTGTGAGCTTAGAGAAGAGTGTCCTCCTGTACTGTGCAGTGATTGCACTGGGTACCAATAGCTGTGTGGTGGTGCAGGGTAACTGGATACCAAAAAAGACATGCCTCATGGTCCCCAGCTGTCAGCTTTTACGACGGTTCAGAAAGATACCTCATGGTCTCCAGCTGTGAGGGTTTAGACTGCACTGATTGATGTTGCCAGCCAGCCATCTTTGGCTAGGCTCTGAGGAAGAAGGTATCCCTTCGAAACGCGTCAGTGGCAGTGGCCCTTGACATCTCCTGCATTACCATCTGGAGTCTGTTTGTCAGTCAACTTACTGCAGTCCTTTTGAGATCATTTGTACTGCGAACTTTATCTCATACGTTTGGGAGTAGTTTTTTACCTTATTTTTAATAAAAAGAAGTTTAAGGATAATGCACAAGGCTGGTACGCCCTCTTTTTCTTCTGTCCATCTTGGAGTATCCCTTGCCCCAATCCCTCTCCTGTTACAAGTTCTACAATCACTAAATCTTGAAAATACATTCCCTAGACTGTTTATTGGAGCCAGAATGAATGGGCTGTTGCTCAGGTGGCTGGCGGCCTCTGTACTGTTTGGAAAAGAACCACCTAAATTCAATGGTCCTTGTGGGGGTCATCTCATAAAACCTGCCCCCTAATTTGTCCTTTAACAATAGAACCCCCCACAACCAAAACCCTCACACCAGTAAAGGGAGCCATTAACACTTAAAGCCCAACTCTGGAACACACACAAATTACCCCTTGCAGTGGGGCTGCACCTACACTGCAGCTGCTAATTACTTGTTCAGGTCTGAAGGACGTAGAAAAGAAGATCTCCTTACCTTCAATCCTCTGCACTTCTAGACCAGTCCCCACTGCATATTCTCCTCCATTCCCCATGTTCCAATAGGCTAAAGTCCCAAAATCACCAAGTTGTGATGACTCTGAGGGACAGTCCTCCATCAGAGCATGGGAAGGGCCATTTGCTGGGGAAGCATAGGATCAGGTATGTTAAAGTGCTTTTCCTCTTCTGTAGACTACAGCAGAGTCTCATGGGTAATGTAGAGAATGCAGTACAGAGAGTTCTTGCAGCTATTAGATGAAGGATCTGCTCTGACCCAACAGATCAAACAAGAGACAGAGTCAGACAATATGTATCAGTATGATTCCATCATGGACATCCATCCCCCACAGAGGCACACAAGGTTCAGAATATAAACATGCCAACGGTGACCCGCCATGCCAAGATGCCATGAATGTTCTGTGAATGTTCTGTGCTGTTGAGCAGACATAATACTGGAATGAAGAGCATGCAATCACTGTCAGTGATTGATTTACTAAAGGTGAATTTACTTTGCAAGTTCAGTTGCTCCAGACCTTAGTAAATGAGGGGAAGGTCTGCTGACTTCCATCATCCAATCATGTGCGAGCAAAAATGCTGTTTTTTTTCTATATTTTCCTTGCATATGATTGGCTATTCTTTGCAAAGTGAAGCTTCACATTATTCACTAAGCTCTGGAGCAAATGCCCTTGCAAGGTGCCCAGTCCATTTGCCTTTAGTAAATCAACCCCAATGGGACAATATTGTTTTCAGTAAGTTTTTTTGCTAATGCATAAGAAATTGTAGCATACCCCCTAAAGAGCCGCTGGTGAATGCACTCCTATTTCCCCCTCAGAACTTACACAATCAGGCACATAGCATTTGTGCACTCTTCCACTGGCTCCAAATAACAGTCTAGGGGTTTCTTTTTGGGTTATATAATGGGAACAATGAACTGGGAGAGTGGTAGGGAGCATGGGATACCCCAATAAACTGTAGAACTGAACAACTTGAGGACTCCTCAATTTCTGGCTGCACTTTACAAAAATGAACGTCCCCCAGGATGTCTATGATGATGGTGACCTGTACTCCTTCCAGAGTTTTAAAGCTACACTCAGTCACTAACTCTTCAGCATTGGAGGGTCATCTACTTACATAGCCACAGGATCATTGGTGGCCTCCTTCCGATATCCACCAGGCTCTTCACACTAAGCGTGTGTGACTCTGCCGTGGGGTCTACATAGTGAGAACCCAGGAGGAGGTCTGTCTTGTCCAGGAACACCAGGAGAAGGCGTTATTTTCCCGAGGCATCCTGAGAGATATAATCACCGCCGTGTGTCACTCTGTAGTGGGGTCCACTTTTGGAGGTGAGCAGGCATTCCAGCTAGAGGTGGTGGTCACTGAAGTCACTGGAAATTTATGAACGGTGGAATTTTGTTATATTTGGACTCGTTTTAATTGTATTTGTTTTTGGTTGCTCTACACTATATTTTGTTTTGTTTGATATATTGAGTCACAGGTGGATACACTCTAAGTATAAGTGTCACTATAAGCCTATTAGAAGGCTAATTACATTATATATTGATTGATTACACATTATGATATTGGTTATTGCGCCGTTTATATATTTTTTCATTAAACTATCATGTGACTGCGATAAAAGAGACACGAAGAGTTCTTTCATTTCTATCCAGTGGGCTGCTTATTCAGAAAACTAGAAGTTGAATTCACAACAGCAACTCGGTATTCAGACTTTTATGGTGAAGAACCTCTAGATGGACCCTGAAGACGATCTTCTCTTCATATCAGATACAATGTATACAGTACAGTGGGAATCAATGGAACGTTTCTCCTGTGTATTGCTATGGAAATATTCATCCTTCCTTTGTCTCTTTGGAAAGGAATCTTCTGATAAATATAATGATTTATTCTCAGTAATTGGTTCTTCATCGTTCTCATCTGAATTCACTTATCTCCTGAGGGCTTAAAGGTGAACTCCAACCTTAGCTTTGTTTCCTATACTTGTAGCCAATCCTCTCTTGTGTTGAAACTGATTATTCTCAATTCCCCGCAATATGACCCTTTGAAGGTGCACCAAGCCCCACTTAATTTTCTGTCTGAACGACATCAATCATCATCAATCCCCTTTCCTCCTGATCTGTAATGTCATTGGCCCTCCTTTAACAGCTCTTAGCTTTTTCTGCTATCGATCAAGTTTGTTTTTCATCATGTGTGGGCATGACCTTTAAGGCTGACACAAGTCACTGTTTTGCTCCTCCTTTGCAGTATATAAAAGAACACATCCCCGAAATCCTTTGGATGTACATCCTCCGCTTACTATTGGTGATCTATGGTGATTACTAATCTAAAATTGTAGTTATAGATAGTACTACATCCATAGGGATGCTACAGCCATAAGGATACTACACCCCCCCTTCCCCCGCAGAGGTATTACAGCCATAGGAGCACTACAGTCTTAAGGATACTACAGTGATAGGGGTGCTACAGCTCTAAGTATACTATAGCCATAGGGGTACTACAGCTATACGGAGCCTACAGCCATATATGGATACCAGGGACGTGCAGTCAGGGGAGGCAGGGCCTCTCCTGCCATGGACATAAAAAAAAAGAATAGATTATATAGGGTCATAGCTCAGCGACCTGTAGTCCTACCCCAACACTGGTAAAAATTTGGGCCTCCCACAACCTATGGTTCCGGAGATACGGGACTCCTTGTGCAGCCTGTCAAAAGCTACATATTGAACAGAGCGGCCAGTATAGATATAAGCTGACACTCTGTTTGCTGCAGACTGAGAGGATGAGCTCACAGTGCCTCTCCTCACTTCTTGTCAGAGGCACTGAGCTCAATGGACAGCTTGGAGTCTTGGACCAATGGTAAAGTACCATTGGTCCCAGCTGTCCAATAAAAATGCTGCAGTGGAACGTTTCTCCTGTGTATTGCTATGGAAATATTCATCCTTCCTTTGTCTCTTTGGAAAGGAATCTTCTGATAAATATAATGATTTATTCTCAGTAATTGGTTCTTCATCGTTCTTATCTGAATTCACTTATCTCCTGAGGGCTTAAAGGTGAACCCCAACCTTAGCTTTGTTTCCTATACTTGTAACCAATCCTCTCTTGTGTTGAAACTGATTATTCTCAATTCCCCGCAATATGACCCTTTGAAGGTGCACCAAGCCCCACTTAATTTTCTGTCTGAACGACATCAATCATCATCAATCCCCTTTCCTCCTGATCTGTAATGTCATTGGCCCTCCTTTAACAGCTCTTAGCTTTTTCTGCTATCGATCAAGTTTGTTTTTCATCATGTGTGGGCATGACCTTTAAGGCTGACACAAGTCACTGTTTTGCTCCTCCTTTGCAGTATATAAAAGAACACATCCCCGAAATCCCTTTGGATGTACATCCTCCGCTTACTATTGGTGATCTATGGTGATTACTAATCTAAAATTGTAGTTATAGATAATACTACATCCATAGGGATGCTACAGCCATAAGGATACTACACCCCCCCTTCCCCCGCAGGGGTATTACAGCCATAGGAGCACTACAGTCTTAAGGATACTACAGTGATAGGGGTGCTACAGCTCTAAGTATACCATAGCCATAGGGGTACTACAGCTATACGGAGCCTACAGCCATATATGGATACCAGGGACGTGCAGTCAGGGGAGGCAGGGCCTCTCCTGCCATGGACATAAAAAAAAAGAATAGATTTTATAGGGTCATAGCTCAACGACCTGTAGTCCTACCCCAACACTGGTAAAAATTTGGGGCTCCTACAACCTATGGTTCCGGAGATACGGGACTCCTTGTGCAGCCTGTCAAAAGCTACATATTGAACAGAGCGGCCAGTATAGATATAAGCTGACACTCTGTTTGCTGCAGACTGAGAGGATGAGCTCACAGTGCCTCTCCTCACTTCTTGTCAGAGGCACTGAGCTCAATGGACAGCTTGGAGTCTTGGACCAATGGTAAAGTACCATTGGTCCCAGCTGTCCAATAAAAATGCTGCAGTGGAGGCATGCCTCTCACTACACTGTCATAGAAGGGGGTGTGTCTAAAAGACAAATACTCCCTTCCAGACCAGCCCTCTTATCTACACGGAAATACATGTGTTTATGTGTATAAGATTTACCCACAATCCAATGTTTTTCTCACGCAGTTAAGAGGGAGAAACTGATTCTGTTGAAAAGGTACTATTATATTCAAGCTAAATCATATATTATTATGCTGAATGTTATAAGATAATAATTTATTATTTATCTATTTACTGTGAAATTACAGATTGGAAGTTATAACTTCAAACTTCAGTAATTTGTCCGTTAAGCCACCTGCTTGAGTACAGATTTTGAAAATGTAGTAAATTACCTTAAAAACAATATATACTAATTATTTGTATATTACTTACTTATGGTAAGTAACCCCTTGCCACCCAGGCCAATTCGGACATTTCTTTCCTACATGTACCGTATATACTCGAGTATAAGTCGAATTTTTCAGCACATTATTTAGTGCTGAAAGTGCCCCCCTCGACTTATACTCGAGTCAAGCACTTTTCTGCAGCAAAAAATTTCATTTTCCGAACCGACTTTGGGGCCCCGTATCTCAGGGCCACTTGGAGCTAGGAACTCCAAATTTGGTGTGCAAACCCAGTGGACCTGGTAAGGACCTGGTAAGCACTAAGTGGCCCCGAGATACGGGGCCCCAAAATCGGTTCGGAAAATGTCATTCTCTGCTGCAGAAAAGTGCTTGACATTTTCTGAACCGAGTTTGAGGCCCCATATCTCAGGGCCACTTAGTGCTAGGAACCCCAAATTTGGTGTGCAAACCCAGTGGACCTGGTACCATAACATATCCAAAGCTGAAGTTCCTAGCCCTAAGTGGCCCTGAGATACAGGGCCCCCAAACCGGTTCGGAAAATGTCATTCTCTGCTGTAGAAAAGTGCTTGACATTTTCTGAACTGATTTTTGGGGCCCTGTATCTCGGGGACACTTGGTGCTAGAAACCCCAGCTTTGGAAAGTTTATGGTGCTAGTTCCACTTGGTTTGCACACCAAATGTGGGGTTCTTAGCACTAAGTGGCCCTAAGATACAGTGCCCCAAATTCGGTCAACTGTGTCCATCTGCTGCAATGTCATTTCGGGACCCTTTGGGTTCAGAGACCCCAAATTTTGGCTGCAGCTAGGGGGCATCTAGGAACCCTTAACTACCAAGTTTGAAGTTCAGGGGACCTATGGCTGCAAATGGGCACAGTGAGGCTGCAAATGGGCACAGTGAGGCTGCAAATGGGCATTGTTGACCCTCTTTTCCACTTACAGTAGCTGTGCATTTCTCACCCTCGTCTTATACTCGGGTCAATAAGTTTTTCCCATTTTTTTGTGGTAAATTAGGGCCTCGACTTATACTCGGAACGACTTATACTCGAGTATATACGGTAATTTTTTTTTTTTGGAAAAAAATTGTTTCAGGAATAAAAAAAAAAAAAACACTATCACACTAGCCCAATTTTTTTGTATAATGTGAAAGATGATGTTACACCAAGTAAATTTACGCCGAGTACTGGGGCCTTAGGTGTTGATGGTACCAGAACACTGTAAGCCCTCACAGTTACTCTTGTTGGGTGCAGGAACGGGCCCTGCTGTGAAATATTATATCAAAAATTTTAATTACATGCCCCTGTTAAATAGGGGCAGAAAAATTAGGCCTTGGGTGGTAGTGGTGGTGCCACAACACTGTAACCCCTCACAGATACTATTGTTGGGTGCAGGAATGGGCCCTGCTGAGAAATATTATATTAATAATTGTAATTACATGCCCTGTCAAACAGAGACAGAAAAATTGGGCCTTGGGTTGTGGTAGTTTTGCCCTAAACCAAAAATATTGTTGGAAGCTAGCATCATCAAGATTGAGGAGGAATATGATAGTCAGCATAAGCAGTCTTCAAGGGATCCCACATCCATAGAAAATTCAATCAGTTACATCAGCATCAGGTGCTTGATAGCTGCTGATCCAAGACTGATTCATTTTTAAGAATGTGAGCCTATTAATGGAGTCTGTGGACAGGCACACTCTTTGATCCATTAGAAACCCTCCAGCAGCACTGAATGTGTGTTCAGAAAGCACGCTGGATGCAGGACAGGCCAGTAGCTCAATTGCTTGTTGAGCAAGTTCTGGCCAATGGTCCATCCTCAAGACCCAGTAACCCAGTGGATACTCTGTTGGAACGGTCTCCAAGTCTTCTCTTGCCCCTAGGGTCAGCAGCCCTATCACTATCGTGTCCTTATGTCTGTAGGGGAATGGCCTGTACTCTGAGACCCTATCAGAACTGCCTCAGTCCAAGCAACCTTTGGCACTTATATGCCAAGAGCACACAATCACCAGTTCAGGGTCTTTACTCATAAGCCCACCTTCAAGTTTTCTCTGGACATGGTCCAGTGAAGGAGACAATCCTTTTCCAGACCTGATCATTATGGTGAAGTTCCACAGCCAGCTCTTCAGGAAGATACCTCCAGGCCCTCAGCCCTGACACTGCTGTGGCTTCAGGAGCAGCTTGGCAGTACACAGAATAGCCCCTCTGAGACTTGAAACCCTCCTGGGGAGAGAAAACAAGCTCTCCATGGCTTTAGACTATTTATCACTTCAGCAGCCATCTTCTGGACACTCCTCTCCAGTGATTGGCCAGGCCATGATAAATATTTAGGCTGGTCATTTGAATCTCCCTTCCCATGTTCTAGAAGCTTCTTCCAGAGGCAGAGGGAAGCCACCACACTCCCAGCCTATGAAACCCTAAACTGACCAGAGCAAACAGTTATTGGTTCCTTGGTTGCAGAAGGAGACAAAAATTACATTTATAATCAATTAATTTATGTGCCACGCAAATTAACTGATTGTATTTTCGTTCAACACACATATATATGGGGGTGTGTACTGTGCGGGCGATTCACGCATAGTATTAGTTAATTTTTCAGTTATTTGAGATACTTACCATTAGGGATGAGCTTCGAGTTCATGGATTTTAAGGGGAGCCCCACGCCAAAATTTTTTTAAAAAATGGCGTAGGGTCCCCCCAAAAATCCCTACCAGACCCTTATCCGAGCACGCAACCTGGCAGGCCGCAGGAAAAGAGGGGGAGGGGACGAGAGAGCACCCCTCCTCCTGAACCGTACCAGGCCACATGCCCTCAACCTTGGGAGGGTGCTTTGGGGTAGCCCCCCAAAACACCTTGTCCCCATGTTGATGGGGACAAGGGCCTCATCCCCACAACCCTTGCCCGGTGGTTGTGGGGGTCTGCGGGCGGGGGGCTTATCGGAATCTGGAAGCCTCCTTTAACAAGGTGACCCCCAGATCCCGGGTCACGGGGAATGCCACAGGGAAGTCTCCGTCAAGTCCCCGTGTGTCAGAGGGGGGTGGGGTCAACGGGTGCCCCCCCCATTATTTAAGAACCGTCAGAAGAGGAGAAGCGTCACACAGCGGGAGCATCACATCATGCCATCATGTATGCGGAGCGGCCCGAGGAGAAGAAGGGAAGAAGACGCCGCGGAGGAAGATGCGGGACGAGAACACCGGAGGATGAACCAGAAGAACCAGAAGAAGAAGAAGATGGAGGAAGAAACCGAAGGAAGATAGAAGAAAGAAGATAGAAGATAGAAGAAAGAAGAAGCATTTAAATAAAGGAATTGTCAAAAACTGTCTCTTGTCATTTTTAACATTTTTGACACTTTTTTTGTGAAATGGTAGGGGTACTTTTGTACCTCCTTACCAATTCACACAGGGGGGAGGGGCGGGATCTGGGGTCCCCTTGTTAAAGGGGGCTTCCAGATTCCAATAAGCCCCCCGCCCGCAGACCCCCACAACCACCGGGCAAGGGTTGTGGGGATGAGGCCCTTGTCCCCATCAACATGGGGACAAGGTGTTTTGGGGGACTACTACAAAGCACCCTCCCAATGTTGAGGGCATGTGGCCTGGTACGGTTCAGGAGGGGGGGCGCTCTCTCATCCCCCCCTTTTCCTGCGGCCTGCCAGGTTGCGTGCTTGGATAAGGGTCTGGTATGGATTTTTGGGGGGACCCCACGCCATTAAAAAAAAAAAAAATTGGCACGGGGTTCCCCTTAAAATCCATACCAGACCTGAAGGGTCTGGTATAGATTTAGAGGGGGACCCCACGGCATTTTTTTAAAAAAAATTGGCCGGGGTTCCCCTTAATATCCATACCAGACCTGAAGGGCTTGGTATGGAATTTAGGGGGACCCCCACGTCATTTTTTTTTTTAATTTTGGTTCGGGGTTCCCCTGTGGGGAATTCCCATGTCGTTTTTATCAATGAACTTTTATGTGTATTGTCGGACCAGCAATTCATTAATAGCCGCAAGTAGTTTTAAATTACTTTTTTTCCTTTGAAATGTCATTTTGCTGTCAGACTGTTCTAAACACGGGAAACATGCGCCCCTTTACAGGCATACTATAGACACCCCCCAGGTACGAAATTTAAAGGAATATTACACTTTTATTGTTTCACTTTAAGCATTATTAAAATCACTGCTCCCGAAAAAACGGCCGTTTTTTAAAACTTTTTTTTTGCATTGATCCATGTCCCTTGGGGCAGGACCCAGGTCCCCAAACACTTTTTATGACAATAACTTGCATATAAGCCTTTAAAATTAGCACTTTTGATTATTATTATTGTTCGTGTCCCATAGACTTTAACGGTGTTCGCGTGTTCGAACAAATTTTTTGCCCGTACGCATGTTCTGGTGCGAACCGAACAGGGGGGTGTTCGGCTCATCCCTACTTACCATAGTTGCTCGCAAAGGTTTTCCATTTGTTTTAAAAAATTAAATTTGCATAGAATCCTCTAAGAGGGTGCTACACAAAGCTCTGGCGCAAACGCACATGCAAAGTGCACAGTCTATTTACCTTTAGTGCATCAACCCCACTGGAATGACAGCTAAAATCCCACATGGGCCAAAAGTAGATCCCCTCCAGTTGTCCGTTCAGGGTACCTGTGCATTTGCTCCCCAGGGTGATACATGGTGCAACCTTTGGCCAATGTGGTATCTTAGCTGATTTTAGCCTCCTGAGGAAGCGGGCTCACCTGTGAAACGCGTCGAGGAACATTCCAGGTTGACACAAGAGGCTGATAGCCCCATGGGGTCCTATGGTATAGGGCACTGAGTACACAGTTCCACCCGAGGCTGGTTGTAATATTTGGATACAAACAAGATGTTTGTTTTTGTTTTTTCCATTAATTTTTATTGAAGAGATATTTATTTTAACAACATTTATCAAAAGGCTAACAAATGATTGAGTGATTGGGACCTGAAGGGAGATAGTCAATGAAAAGTCCAGCAAGGGGAACACAAATAGACAAAATCGTGATATTTGGGAATCCAACATATACAATACGTTATACCTAAAACCTGCATATAAACATGCAACATCAAACGGTGGGTAATAACCAGGACACAAAACAGATCAGATGTGTCTCCATCAGGTAATATGTCAATCAAGATATTGAAAGAAAACAGTAAAGAACGGTTGGGTGAACAGAGAACTTTGTGGGATTAACATAGAGTAAATAAAATAAAAAAAGATAAAATAAAATCAGTGAATGGTCTGTTATTTATGTCACATCTGAGAATCAAGTATCTGCCGTCTGGGTCACATATGGATTCATGTGGGGAGAAAGCTACTGTGCTTTTAATTGCGATGAGAAGTCCTTTTTTTTTCTAAGAAACAGAGGCAGCAAAGATATGAGGAAATTGCTTGTGGTGAAAAGAAGATGGTACTGAGGATTGGAAGTGCATCTCCTGGACACATATAAGGTCACATCCCAACCTAAGAGACTCATTCCATAAAGATGCTCGCTTAGCAGGGCGGTTAAGGCCCCGTACATTAAGGGAAGATATTTTAAGAGCCATCAAAGTAAGACAGTTGCGAGCATTTGTTACCTTTGGTTGGTGGAGCGTTGGCGGCGAGTTGAAGATTTAGCAGGTTTAGGTGTGTGGATTCAAAGTCAGTTGGCAAGTCTTCAGGTGGGGTGCTGGAAAGGAGTCCTAGTTGCTGGTAGACATTGGACCCACAGGATGTGGAAGGAGAAGGATTCGGAGTCAGGGAGAAACAAAAGGGGAACATATAATAGTTACCGTAAAAAAAAACAGAAGCCATTCCAACTGGAATCTGATGGCAGCAATGCTTCACATTACTTGTGGAGGGAGAATTGTGGCCATAGGCCCATCGAACCGCGGAGGTCAGAAAAGGTAGTTGTTGCAAAACTGGAGGTTAGAGGCGATCATGCTGTATGAGATTTTGGTTTGAGTTTGTGGGTTACAACCTGCCATTCCTCTTGGTTGTTCATTCCTTTTGGGGGTGATCTGTGTGGATTCTCCTGTTCTGGGAGAATGTCCCATGAGCGGAGCAATGCAAAACCCTCACCCTCACTGAGGTGGTATCATTATAGGTAATGGTAAGTTTCACAGGGTAGCCCCAGCGGTAGATGATATTATGGTTATGCAATGCTTTTGTAATAGTTAAATGCGATTTTCTCTTTTGCAGCGTAAATTGAGAGAGATCCGCATAGATTTGGAGATGGGAGAATTGTTCGGGCCATTGTTTTGCTTTACGAGAGTTGGACATGAATTGGTCCTTAACGCGATAAAAGTGTACTCTCATGATTACATCACGGGGGATATCATCAGGAAGGTATGCAGGTTTGGGCAGGCGGTGGATCCTGTCAATGATTATTTCAGATACTGGGATGGATGGTAGGACAGCCCGAATTAGATTGCAGGCATACTGGTTTAGTTGAGCATTTACGACGGATTCGGGCATGCCTCTAAGCTTCACATTGTTCCGCCTCGAGCGGTCTTCCAAATCTGCGATTTTGGTTTTGAGCTTGTCCATCCTCATCCTCCTGCTCATTGTGTGCGTCAATCAGAGTGTTATGGGAGGCTGCGAATTTACCCATCTTGTGCTCAATGTGATGTGTGGACACACATTCCATAAGGTCAGCATGTAAGGCAGCTCGTAGGGACACTAGCATGTCCTTTAACCACTTGCTGCCCGCCCACCATCATATGATGGCGGGACAGTGCAGCTGTTATCCTGGGCCGCTTCATATGACGGCGCTGCCTTCCAGGATCCCTAGGGGGCACGCGTGCGCCTGCCGCGTCGTTCGGGTCCCGGTGCGCGTGGGGAAAACATGATAAAAATTTCATTTGTGTACAGTGTTGTATGACCGCGCAATTGTTATTCAAAGTGTGAGAGTGCTAAAAGCTGAA
The DNA here is from genome assembly GCA_037952925.1 of Lithobates clamitans. NCBI lineage: Eukaryota > Metazoa > Chordata > Amphibia > Anura > Ranidae > Lithobates > Lithobates clamitans. The sequence goes on along the minus strand of JBBGZY010002665.1, from coordinate 143,507 downwards.
AATTGGCTTGGGCAGGAAGGGGGTGAAAATGCCCTGTATGGAAGTGGTTAATGTGGACTCTGATAAAGGCTGGTTGGTTGCCGGGAAAAAGTTAAAAGTGTCAGCTAAGTCCCTTGTTGTACTGGAGGAGTTGCAGCTATGGCTTACCTCGATAGGAGAGTCAGCAGACAGCCATGGTTTGCTCTTTGCAGGGCTCTGTGATAGAGGTGTGGACACCTTGGAAGTCCCAAGCTGGGGAAAGCTCTGTGCGGAGCGAGAGGAGCCACTCGATGAAGTAGGCAAGCCATCCACGCTGCCATCTTGAGTGTGCGGCCGCTCATGAGGGGGGAAGAAGTGTGGGAGCATCTGGTCATTCCCGCAGGTGCAGGGGGGTCTGCTCAGCAAGCTGCGGCAGAGATGTCCTTGTATGCCACCTCTATTAGGTGTATTATCTGGCTCGACGGAGGAGCTGCTGAATCAGGCTTCCATTCAGCAGCGCGGTAGCCACGCCCCCTCCAAACAAGTTGTTTTAATTGCTATGTAATCATTTTAGAAGATGTAACGCTACCCCCAAAGGAGCCACTGTAGTCTAATAGGTTCTTTCTCAAACCAGTGCAGTGGCAGCCAGGCACACAAGCAACACTCCATTCACTCCAGCTCATTGCACAAGGGTGTCAAACTCAATTTTAATGGTGGGCCTCATCAGCATTATGGTTGCCCTCAAAGGGCTGTATCCGCCATGGTGTTCTGTCTGAGCAGTCTCTAATAAAGTACTTTCCAACTGCCATAAAATTGTATTATTCTCATAATAATTATAAGCAGATGTCCAGCACAGCCCCCCCCCCCCACATCAGGTGTCAAGAGCCCCCCACAATCAGAAATCACAGTGCACCCCTCCTACCTTGTGCTGCTGGGGGCAGAGCTGGGAGGCAGAAAGTGCGGGGTCTGGAGGAGGACCAGAGGAGGGTTGGAGTGCCAGAATGCTGAAACCAGAGGAGACGGAGTTAAGGGGGTGCTGTAGATGCACAGGGAGGCGTAGGATCTGTAGAAGGATTTCTGTCCTCTTCTCTGCTGCCGATTGCTGAGAAGAGGGGGAAGACTCAAACCTCTCCAGGGCTTCAGAAAGAAGCGCAGGATCTTTAGGATGAAGTAGGTTTGAGCACAAGTAAAGAGACTCTACTCACAGGATCCTGGAACAAGATCATGTTCATAGGTGCAGCATCATGTGGAGTAGTCCAGCATCCAGTCCAAAGGGCTCCAGGGTCAATCAGCCTCCCTCCTCTCAGCTCTCAGATCCACCCCCTCAGCAGGGAAAAAGACTCAGGGCTCCAGACTTTTTAACAGCATCCCAGCCACCTTCTGGGCACACTTCCCCAGGGATTGCCTGGCCCTGATAAATATGCAAGCTGGTCATTAGAATTCTCTCTTCCTAAGCTCCAGAAACTTCTTCTAGAAGCAAGTGGAAGCAATCAAACTCCCAGGATGTAGAGCCCTGAACAGACCAGACCAAACCATTACTGTGTTTTTTTAACCATTTATTTTGTGCTCCTGGTTACAGAAAGAGCCAAAAATGAAATTTAACTAGCGACCTAACTTGGAGAGCGCAACATGTACAGCCGTGCCAAAAGTTTAGAGAATGACAAAAATTTAAATTTTCAAAAAGTCTGCTGCCTCGGTGTTTTTAGATCTTTTTGTCTGATGTTACTATGGGATACCGAAGTATAATTACAAGCATTCTATAAGTGTCAGAGTGGCTTTTACTGACAATGACATGAAGTTTCTGCAAAGAGTACATATTTACAGTGGTGACCCTTCTTTTTCAAGACCTTTGTGATTCCCCCCGGCATACTGCCAGTCAACTTCTGGGCCACATCCTGACTGATGTCCGTCCCCTTCTTGCATAATCAATGCTCGGAGTTTGTCAGAATTTGTGGGGTTTTTTTGTTCGCCCGCTTCTCGAGGATTAAAAACAAGTTCTCAATGGGTTTAAAGTCTGGGGAGTTCCCTGGCCATGGACCCAAAATTTCCATATTTTGTTCCCCAAACCACTTAATTCTCACTTTTGCCTTATGGCAAGGTGCTCCATCATGCTGGAAAAGGCATTGTTCCTCACTAAACTGTTCTTGGATGGTTGGGAGAAGTTGTTCTCGGAGGATGTTTTTGTACCATTCTTTATTCATGGCAAAATTGTGAGTGAGCCCCCCACTCCCTTGGCTGAGAAGCAACCCCAAACATGAATGGTCTCAGGATGCTTTACTGTTGGCATGACACAGGACTGATGTTAGCGTTCAACTTTTCTTCCCCGAACAAGGTTTTTTTCGGATGCCCCAAACAAGAGGAAAGGGAATTCATCAGAGAAAATGACTTTCTCCTGGTCCTCAGCAGTTCAATCCCTGTACCTTTTTGCAGAATATCAGTCTGTCCTGATGTTTTTCCTGGAGAGAAATGGCTTCCTTGCTGCCCTTCTTGACACCAGACCATCCTCCACAAGTCTTCTGCTCACTGTGCGGGCAGATGTCCTCACACCTGCCTGCTACCATTCCTTAGCAACCTCTGCACTGGTGATGCCCCGATTACCCTCTCTCTGCACTGGTGGTGCCCCCATTCCCCCTCCCTCTACACTGGTGGTGCCCCGATTAACCCCCACCCCCCTGCACTGGTGGTACTCCAATTAACCCCCCCTGCACTGGTGGTGCCCCCATTCCCCCTCCCTCTACACTGGTGGTGCCCCGATTACCCCCCACCCCCCTGCACTAGTGATGCCCTGATTACCCCCCACCCCCCTGCACTGGTGGTGTCTCAATTACCCCCCACCCCCATGCACTGGTGGCGCCCCGATTAACCTCCCCTGCACTGGTGGTGCCCCGATTAACCCCGGTCTGGACTGGTGGTGCCCCCATTCCCCCTCCCTCTACACTGGTGGTGCCCCGATTAACCCCCCTCTGGACTGGTGGTGCCCCCATTCCCCCTCCCTGTACACTGGTGGTGCCCCGATTACCCCCCACCCCCCTGCACTGGTGGTGCCCTGATCCCGCAGCTGAATCAACTGTAGGAGACAGTCCTGGCGCTTGCTGGACTTTCTTGGGCGCCTTGAAGCCTTCTTCACGAATGCAGTGGAAATGTTTTTTCTTTATGGGATTAAGTTCATTTTCATGGCAAAGAGGGACTTTGCAATTAATTGCAATTCATTTGATCGCTCTTCATAACATTCTGGAGTATATGAAAATTGCCATCATAACAACTGAGGCAGAAGACTTTGTGAAAATTAATATCTGTATCATTCTCAAAACTTTTGGCTATGACTGTATTAAGAAATATTTTGTATTTTTGGATAGAATCCTTGGGTGCCTCAAAAGTTCTTATCAACTGGAATTCTCTATAGTTTTGGCATAATTGGGACATTCACGTAGCCCACCAACATGTCTTTCAGATGATTGCAATGCACCTTAACGTATTTCTCGTGTTGTCTCCAGTCCTTTCCCTTTAAATCCTTTCTATAGTACGAGTTTTGTTCTTGAACTTGTTTCATGGTAACTTTGCTATTAGAGAGTCGCTAATGTAGAAAAACGCAAACATGACCATTAAAACACGTATTAAAGCCGGGAACACGAGCGCCGGCTCCGACTGACCTTCAGAAAGTCTTCATGGTCTCCAGCATGGTAATGTAACCCGTCCCTTATGCTAATTTGTATCAGGGTGTCAGAAGCTGATTATCCCTCCATTTCTCAGCTATCAGATACATTGTGAAGAGCGGAGCATTTCATAAGAGCGCCGGAATGTCCTCCCTGATAGACAACGAAGCGTGCCGCTCAATGACTGAAAGGTAGAGTTTGCCGTATCAAGGTTTTTATAATGATCTCTTGGCTGGTGGGCCGCCTTCGCCTGTTTTACCGTCTCTACTCTGCAAACACAACTCTATCATAATTATGTCTTTAATGGGCTTGTTAGAAAAAAAAAAGGAAATGACAAGATGGGAGAAGGACTACAAATGCATTGACCTCGGTAGGGGAGCTACTTAGCGAGGGAACGTTAGATGAAGCTATAATCAGTCCATGGAGCCGCCGCTGATCACTCCTCAGCTCTAATAGCGGGAGAACGGCCCGTTCTACGTGCCACCACCAGCCACTTAGGTGCCATTTGTATCTCTTTAAGGATGAGATTAAACAGGGCGGCAGATGCTTCTGTGTGAAGTGAGGACCGGGGAGGGGAAGGTCTTCTTTCCATCTTTTCAAGTAATCTGCCGCAGAATACAAAGCTGATTAGGATCTTTGTCGGCAAAAAAAAAACTGGAGCGGGCATTTCACTAAAGACAATATACTATAATAATAATATTATAATAAAATATGCAGCATGCAAACAAACGTATCCAAAAAGTTGGCCTGATACCCACATACGTGGGTAGACATGTGCACTGCCAAAAAATTAATTCGTTTTAGTTTCATTGGTTTTTTATTTTATTTTTTCGTTTTTCGGATCATTCGTTATGATTGCAATTCGTAAATTTTAAAATCCGTAAATTTGAATACTCGTAAATTAGAAAATTCGTAAATTCGAAAATGCGCAAATTAGTAAATTCGAAAATTCGTAAATTCATAAATTCTAAAATGTGCAAATTCATAAATTCATGAATTGTAAAATTCAAAAATTTGTAAATTCGAAAATACGCAAATTCGAAAATTAGTACATTCGAAAATTTGTAAATTTGAAAATTTGTAAATTTGAATACTCGTAAATTCGAAAATTCGAAAATTCGTAAATTCGAAAATTCGCAAATTAGTAAATTTGAAAATTCGTAAATTCATAAATTCTAAAATATGCAAATTCATAAATTTATAAATTCGAAAATTCAAAAATTTGTAAATTCGAAAATACGTAAATTCGAAAATTAGTAAAGTCATAAATTCGAAAATTCGTAAATTTGAAAATTCGTAAATTTGAAAATTGGAAAATTTGAAAATAAGAAAGCAAATCAGAAAATTCTAAAGAACTAACTAACTTACTAACTAACTTACTAACTAACTAACTAACTAACTAACTAACTAACTAACTAACTAACTAATAATAACTATTAAATTATAAGTATTGGAATTTCCATTTAAATTTGGCTGTTAGTGAACGTAACGAATACAAATTTATCCAAAGTTACGAATTATCCGAAATAACGAATGCCGCATCTAAACAAATGGAATGGAACAAATTAATAATAAATAATTTTAAAAAAAGTTTTTATTTTTATTATTATTGTTATTTATTATTATTAATTTGTTACGTTCCATTCATTTAGATACGGCATTCGTTATTTCGGATAACTCGTCACTTCAAGATAAATTCGTATTTGTATTCTAAATTTTTCAAATTTTTGAATATTCGAATTTAGGAATATTCGGAAAAATTTGTTAAATGGGTTTTTGTTAATTCGTGTATTTCCGAACTAACAAATATGTCGAAATTCGTTAAAAAACTAATTCGGACTGAAACGAATTTCACATGTCTATACATGGGCAAGATTTATTGATATGGCATCAGGTGCCACCCATACTGCACACATGACCCGGCCAAAGAGGCAACTGATCGCACTCTAGCCGAAGTCACCATGTAAGCAGGGTCCGGCTTGGTGGTCCACTTAAAGGTACTTCTAGTTCCATCATGCTGGAAAAGGCATTGTTCCTCATCAAACTGTTCTTGGATGGTTGGGAGAAGTTGTTCTCAAAGGATGTTTTTGTACCATTCTTTACTCATGGCGTGTTCTTAGGCAAAATCGTGAGTGAAACATAAAGAAAAAGAATTGCGCTAGGTGCATAAACAATATATGAAAAATATAAAAAATATTTATGTAGAAAAACCGTGAAGGGAGTCCTGCTGCTGAACACTATAACCCCGATATAAGGGCACAAAAGATAGATATAAAAAGAACAGTGCAATGCTGGACATTTGTCACAAAATGTCAATGAATGAAATAACCAACAGCAGTGAATGACAACCAATAAAATAATATCAGCTGATATATAATAAATCAATTACGTGCTCATAAATTGTTGCAGAGACATGATAAAATATATAGTATAGTGAGGAAACAGTTCATATGATAAAGTGAAGGTGAAATGAAGTCCAAAAGTTATGGTATTCAATGCGGAATCCTGGATCAATGTTCCACCGCTAGTGCTGCCCACCACCTGGTGATAGTAATAGAGGCTTACCGGAAAGCCTGTGACCACCCTTATTCAGAGTGGGAAAAACAGACAAAGCTGATCTGTCAGAGCAAAAGGCCCCAAATGAAGCTACTTTGGTTGTTCCAGAAAAAAAATGAGAACAAGTATAGCAAACAGTGATTGCTATATAGGAAGTACTCCTGGGACTACATCTTCTGAAGTGCTCCTTGTTGTCGCTGATTAGCCGTCCAGGAAGGAGGTTGGTGGGACTTCAGCAGAGTCTCCTGCGGGACATCCCCTGTGGTCCATATATCTCTACTAAGCCTGTTTTGACCCCCCTGAATAAGGGTGGTCGCAGGCTTTCCGGTAAGCCTCCATTACTTTATCACCAGGTGGTGGGCAGCACTAGCGGTGGAACATTGATCCAGGATTCCGCATTGAATACCATAACTTTTGGACTTTATTTCACCTTCACTTTATCATATGAACCGTTTCCTCACTATACTATATATTTTATCATGTCTCTGCAACAATTTATGAGCACGTAATTGATTTATTATATATCAGCCGATATTATTTTATTGGTTGTCATTCACTGCTGTTGGTTATTTCATTCATTGACATAACACATTTCACATTTTGTGACATATGTCCAGCGCTGCACTGTTCTTTTTATATCTAAAATTGTGAGCGAGCCCCCCACTCCCTTGCCTGAGAAGCAACACCAAACCCCTGTTTTCTCCTCACTGTGCGGGCAGATGTCCTCACAACCTGAAGTGGATTCCAGTAACTTTGCTGCTGAGTGTTGGGAAAGCTCCTCCCCAGGAGAAGATAAACAGAGCATCCCTGAGCAACTCCCACTTGGTGAAGAAGAATCCTGGTGTAACCAGAAGTATCACAAACCTGGTCTAGTTGGGGGGTCGGTGGTGGATAGGCAGAGAGAGGCCCTATCCTGGAACCTTCAAGCCTGAAGCATCTAGTATCCCCGTCAAAGAAACATGCCGTTGTTAAGAGAGACCAGGAGCGTGGTGAGTAGGCCTTGCGGTTCGGAACCCATGCCACTGGCCACACCATGCATGAAGATGGTGGGCAAACGTGTAATCTGCAAGGGCTCACAGGGTCATCGGATGAGTGCTCTCAGTGGGTATAGATGGAGTTCTGGCAGCTGTGATGTACTGCGTATAATGGAGGTTAAGCATTCACTCCTGGTATTCCCTGGACCACATGGCTTTAACGACCCTGATGACCCTGTGAGTTCCTGTGAAGCCTTACCTAGGAGTTCTGACAGTCTGGATATTGTTCCACACGCCCTGGGTAGCACATTGTCTTCATGACTCCATGTCGCTGACAGGAGAGTCCACTGGATCTGGTAAGAGTTTATACCTACCATTCTCTGATTGGATGCCGTTTTTGGTGGATGTGGTTCTCATGTACCGATTAACCAAGTTCTGCCAACGTTTGGAACATTCTTCACTTCCAGTGACTTTTTCCATGTGCACACTCATTTGGAGATTTACTCTTCACATTTTTTGCCTTCTGGCTAATTGACTTTTTATTATTAATAGTTGTGTTCACTACATCTGGTCAGTAGACTTGTGGTATTTTTGACTATATATTTTATCACCATTTTTTGTTTTTTTATGCGCTACATTTTTCTTATTTATGTTCAATTACCAATCATGAGCATGGGGGTCAGAGGAGAACATTCCAATGGACCAAAAACTAATTTTCTTCAGACTCAGATGTCCGATACCCACCAAGGGACCCAGGGAGTTCCGGGATTAGGGACAGGGTGACCGTATAAAACACGTCACCCTGAGCTCCACCACGGGCTGGGTCTGAGAGTAAGCAGGAGGAGTGACTGTAGACATGGGGAGACTCACCGCCTGAAGGCAAAAGGCTATCATTGAGAGTACTGGGATGGGCGATCTTGCCCAGTTCAGATGATTTCAGGGGGAAGTAAAAGATGCAACAGGGGCTCTCATTCCAGAGGGGTTCAATGCAGATATTCAAATGTATCTGTTATAGTATGGGATAAGGTAATCCCCTTGATGAGGCCAATTCCTTCAGAGGAATAGATAGATGGCACAAATCTTGAAAACATCTTGCTTCAAAGGTGAGTCAGGACCTGGTATAAATCCATTGTGTGTAAGTCATCCGAAGAACCAGTTGTTAGTTCAGGTTAGGCTGGTTGGTCCTAAAATGGTTGGCGCCATCTGCTTTAAATTTCTGCGGGAAGAAGGTGTCGCCCACAGAGGAATAGGTTGCGGGGTAGAGAGGTGGCGAGGTGGGTCATCCAAATCCAGGAGGCCTAGTTTCATTAGAAGCTCCTTCCCCTCGGTGGCATTAATGCTGTGTAAGTGGTGCCATTGTGATGAACCGTGAGTTTAAATGGGAAACCCCAGCGGTATCGGAGATGAGCTGATTGGAGCACTATCGTGACCTCCTTCATCTTGCGTCTACGATCCAGTGTGGCTTGTGAGATATCTGGGAAGATTTGTATTTTCACTCCATCTAGTTCAATAGCAGCAGTATTCCTGGAAGCACGTAGGATATCTTCTTTGATCAGGTAAACTTTTAGGCAGAGAATGACATCCCTTGGGAGCTTATCTGCTGTAGGTTTAGGAGGCAGTGCCCTATGAATTCTGTCCCACACAAAAGCTGTGGTTGGCCCTAAAGGAAGGAGAGTGTGGAATAGTTTATTGGCTGCTACTATAAGGTCTGTAATGGTCTCTGGAATGCCGTGTAGTTGTAGGTTATTCCTACGGTTACGGTTGTCAAGGTCTTCAACCTGTGATTGTACAAACTGGAAATTTTCTGCCATGGACTCGTAGTCCTTGTGAAGATCAGCATGAGCTAGAGCCAGTTCATCATGTTTAGTCTGTAGGAGATCCCTTCGGCTGCCTAAATTAGTTATTTCCAATGACATTGTGTCGGTGGTTTTGTTTCTGGGATTTCTCTGCCAGCTTTTCATACAGAGAGGAAATGCAATAAAAATGCAATAAATCTATCCCCTATTTTGTAGACACTATAACTTTTGGGCAAACCAATCAATATACGCTTATTGCGATTTTTTTAACCAAAAATATGTAGAAGAATACATATCGGCCTAAACTGAGGAAAAAAAAGTTTTAAACATTTTTTTAAAAAATTGGATATTTATTATAGTAAAAAATATTGTGTTTCTTTGAAACTTGTTGCTCTTCTTTTGTTTATAGCAAAAGAAATAAAAACTGCAGAGGTGATCAAATACCACCAAGAGAAATCTCTATTTGTGGGGGAAAAGATTATTTTTTTTTCATCTGTGTACAGTGTTACATGACCGCGCAATTCTCATTCAAAGTGTGACAGCGCTGAAAGCTGAAAAATGGCCTGGGCAGGAAGGGGGTGAAAGTACCCAGTATTGGGGGGTGGGGGGGGCAGGAAGGGGGTGAAAGTGCCCGGTATTGGAGGGGGGTGGAGGGCAGGAAGGGGGTGAAAGTGCCCTGTATTGGGGGGGTGGGGGGACAGGAAGGGGGTGGAAGTGCCCGGTATTGGGGGGACAGGAAGGGGGTGAAAGTGCCCGGTATTGGGGGGCAGGAAGGGGGTAAAAGTGCCTGAAATTGGTGGGGGGTGGAGGGCTGGAAGGGGGTGAAAGTGCCCGGTATTGGGGGGGCAGGAAGGGGGTGGAAGTGACGGGATTGGGGGGGTGGGGGGGCAGGAAGGGGGCGAAAGTGCCTGGTATCGGTGGGGTGGGGGGGCAGGTAGGGGGTGAAAGTACCCGGTATTGGGGGGGTGGGGGGGTAGGAAGGGGGTGGAAGTTCCCGGTATTGGAGGGGGGTGGAGGGCAGAAAGGGGGTAAAAGTGCCTGGTATTGGGGGCTGGGGGGGCAGGAAGGGGGTGGAAGTGCCCGATATTGGGAGGTGGGGGGGCAGGAAGGGGGTGTAAGTGCCCGGTATTGGGGGTGTGGGGGGGCAGGAAGGGGGTGAAAGTGCCCGGTATTGGGGGGGTGGGGGGGCAGGAAGGGGGTAAAAGTGCCCGGTATTGAATGGGTTAAAGAAGCTTATCCTGCTTCTAACTAACACTGTTTAACTTCCTCCATCACCTCATCCCCCACAGCTATTACCTTTTGTATCAATTGACCCTTCCTTTTTAGATTGTAAGCTCTAATGATCAGGGCCCTCTGATTCCCCTTGTACCAAATTCTAATGTAAATGTAATGTCTGCCTTTATTTTGTTAATTGCTGCACAAACTGTTGGCGCTATATAAATCCTGTATAGTAATAATAATGATAATGTAAAAAACTTTTCTTTTTTTTAAATTTTATTTAATTTTCTTTTTTTTTCTTTTATGAATTGTGAAGTCCTCAGGCACCTAAAAAGTCAATTTCAATCGGTATCTTTTTAGCTCATAAACCAAACTAATTTGTTTTTGTTCTTTTGTTTTTTTAAAGATGATGTAATTTTTTTTTTATTTAACTATTATTATTATTATTATTTTATATAGAATTGTTAATAAAATTATATTTTCCTCTAATAATGAGTGTGAAGTCCTCAGGCACCTGAAAAGTCAGTTTCAATCGGTATCTTTGTAGATCATAAACCAAACAAATTTCTTTTTGTTTTTTTTTATTTTTTTAAAGATGATGTACATTTTTTTTAATTTAACTATTATTTTTATTATTATTATTATTTTTTATAGAATTGTTAATAAAATTATATTTTCTTCTAATAATGAGTGTGAAGTCCTCAGGCACCTGAAAAGTTAATTTCAATCGGTATCTTTGTAGCTCATAAACCAAACTCATTCTTTTTTTTTTTTTATTATTCAATTTTTTTTAAAGTTGATGTAAAAAAACTATTTTTTTTGCTAATGTAATTATTATATATATATATATATATATATATATATATATATATATATATATATATATATATATATATATATATATATATATTTATAGAATTGTTAATAAAATTATATTTTCTTCTAATAATGAGCGTAAAGTCCTCAGGCACCTGAAAAGTCCATTTCAATTGGTATCTTTGTAGCTCATAAATAAAAATCATCATTAATGTAGATCAGAAAGCCGCTCTGCACTCATGTAGAAGCGAAAGTTCAATATTATATTAAACTTTTATAGCGGCAGAAATCAATGATATTCATACTTAGAAGAACGAAGTGTTTGGTGATAATTAGAGGTTGAGATTAAAATATCTGGAAACAAACAGAATAAAATTCCCGGGTCAGAGTTCTCCAATTTGCCGTATTAATTGGAGGCCTCTGCTTTGTTTTTCTTTTTTTTTTTTCTGTAATTATTGTTGAGCATAAATTGCTAATTATCACTTTCCACTTCTTCTGCTCATTATCAACGTACTTTATGTTGGTTTTTACATGCTGAGATTTTAATTTTTAATCATGTTGATTATATATCCGTTTTTTTTTCTGTTGGGTGTGCTGATGATTTATTAAATACTTTGTATTTATTGTGACAATTTATATCCATAAAAAGTTATTTTTAATAATGTAAAAGTCATTTCATAGATTTCAGCTGAACCCCTCCCCCCCACCCCATTAAAATGACATCATCACATTATTCCCAGGCAGGGATCTTTGATTGGCTCTTCGTCTTCTTGTCTCAGCAGGGTCATTGCAAGCCCCACCCACCCTATTGGTAAATGCAAAATAGGGGTGTGTCCTGTAGTCATGTGGGAGGAGCCACTGAATGGTGTGTGGGGGGAAGACAATCTGAAAATTAGTAAGTTGCAACATAATAAATGTTTTTATAAAAAATGTTTTCTTTTGGGTTTAATACGGATTTAAGAACAAAAACCCAGATATGATACTCAACGTAGACGTGTGCAATTAGTTCAGTTTCAAATTCTTTTTATGACGAAATTCGACAAAATTCTGAAATATTCGAATTAACGAAAACAAATTTTTACGAAAATGCAGAAATTCGAAAATTCGAAAATGTGAAAATTCAGGAATTCGGAAATCCGAGAAATAAGAATAATGAAAATCCGTAACTGTAAAAGATCGAAAATCAAAAAATTTGAAAACCTGAAAACTCGAAAACCCGAAAATCCGAAACAATAACTAACTAATAATAATAACTATTACTAACTATTAAACTATAGGTATTGGAATTTCCTGTCAAATTTTGCTGTTAGTGAATACAAATTAATAATTAATATTAATAAAAACTTTTTATTAATATTTATTTTTATTAATTTGTTAAATTCCATTCATTTAGATGCGGCATTCGTTATTTTGGATTGTTCGTAAAATCTGAAAAAATTTGTTACATTCACTAACAGCCAAATTTGAAAGGAAATTCCAATACCTATAGTTTATTAGTTAGTTAATATTAGTTAGTTATTATTTCATCAAATTTTCACATTTTCACATTTTCGGATTTTCGTTCTTTCGTTTTTTTGGATTTCCCTTCTTCTTTTCACATTTTCGAATTTTCAAATTTTTGGATTTCCGAATTCCCGAATTTTCGGATTTTCGAATTTCGGATTTCCGAATTTCGGATTTTTCCAAATGATCAAAATAACGAATAACGCATCTAAACGAATGGAACATAACGAATTTGAATTTTTACTAATTATTGAATTGTTTCGAAATAACAAACTTCAATCATAACGAATGACCCGAAAAACAAAAAACTCTCCAAAAACGAATAAAACGAAAACAAAGAATTTTTCACCAGTGCAGATGTCTACTATACAGTATAAACATGTAGAAGTCTGTTGACCTCTATTGTCTGTAAGTGGCTGTTCTGCTTAATGTTCATATAGATTTTTTATATAGAACACTTCCTGTCCCTGTGTGTCTGGGTCAGAAACCCCAGAAGGAGGAAGTGGACAGAGAGAACCACATGACCTTATACACACACAGGAGCTGCAACTACTACTGCATACTACTACTACTTCGTTTAAGCCACCAGGCTTAAACGAAGCTTTTAATTTAAAGCCCTTTCTTCCTGGTTTCTCCACAGGAGGCTATGACAAAGAACTATAGGATAAATACTTACCACATTAAGTCACCTGGTCCTATTTTTTCCTCTTACTAGGCGATCTAGTCTCACTATCCCTCATCCTCCATATATACTCATCAACCTCTGTTTTATCGGTTTTACTAGTGTGTGGTATCTGGCTGATATCCTATGGTTAATGTTTTACAACAATTCCCTGCATAGGCGTGTGCAGGGGGTGTGCCAGGTGTGCCTGGGCACACCCTAATCCCTATGTACGGTACCCATAGAGCCTACTGCCTGGGTTACCCCACCCCGCTGTGCTGCTGGCTTCCCTACTCTCCTCCCGGGTGCTGTGGGGGATTTTTCAGGATGGAGACCAGGGGGGCTGGTAAATATATCATTTACCAGCCTCTTCCTTTTTTTTAAAGGAACACAGTAAACATACTCACTAACTGTGCCCATTCATAACAGAAGCATAGTAAACTGTTTACTATGCTTCAGTTTGTGACTGAACAGAAAGTCCTTCAGCACAGAGCACTTCTGATTCATTCACTGCCCTGTGCAGCTGAGGCTGCAGAGTAAGGCACGTGTGTTTGAGTTTTGGGGTGCACACCCTAATGCAATAGGCTGCGCACACCTATGATTCCCTGCGTGTCACTCTAACCCACACTTATCACAGTCTTCGCCATCATGCTCCCTACCAGTCTGAACTTTGGGTTTAAATAAATGTCAATTTTGGACACAGTCAAAGGTCCACCCTACCAAAGGGAGGAACATTAAACAAATGTATTCACTTTAACTGTCATCCTACTTGTCTGTCTTCAATATACATTTGTACTTGAATACCAAGAATTTGTACTTATATATGTATATGCTTTATTTCCAGGGATGGATTACAATGTAAAGATGGAACTCCCATGTCCAGCTAATCCATGAGAGATCAATTGGATTTTCTTCAAAGTAATTACGCTAACTATACACAATTATTGAACCCACGATCCCGGCTTGGGCCCGGGTCCCCGCTGGGATGGCTCGTCGGTGCTCCCCGACACGGAAAGGCCTCTGTCTCTCTTTTTTCTCAGGGAGACGGAGGCATTCTCTTAGCGGCGCTGATGCGCATGCGCACGACGATCGGTCTCGCGCCTGCGCATATGGTAGTTTTCCATCCTTACCCCGCCAGCCTGCTGTCTTTCCGTGTCGGCGGCCTTTGTCAGCGGATGATGTCACCGCGCCTTTTGACGCGCTGGCGTCCGCCGCTGCTTAGGCTGAGGAATCACAGTGGGCGGCCCACACATCACTCACACAGACAGCTGATGATCACCTGGTGTGGCACGCTTTTGCTTACCTACTAATCAGCTGTGTCATTTGCATTTGAGCTTACCCCGCCTTTGAAGTTAATGATTGGCCCGTTAACTCCACACCCTGTCCCACACAGGGTACTTATTACCACTCATACACACACTTTCCTCTGCTACACAGCCAAGAGGATCTTGCTTTCCCTGTTAGTGTATGCCTATGCTGAGAAACACCAGAAATTAGGTATGTAATTACAACCTCATTTACTATACACATTGATTATTCCTTCTACATACCCCTACACCCCAAGGCATGAACTTGGAGAGCCAAGCTCCCTGCATTTTGCTCTACATATTCATTGCTTGTAAATAGCAAAATATACCTCTGATTTCCTCTTTTCAATTCCAATTTCATAGATGTGTGCTTGGACCACCTAACATTAGTGGCTCTTGTGAGCCCTGGCCGGCCGCCTCTGTGGGGATCCACGCCAAGTCTGGAATGTGTGAAGCACCCCAGATTTTTCCTTTCCTCTCCTGGGTTCCAACCATACAGCTACACTTACTGCTGGCTTTCCACTCAATCAACCTCAATCCTCTGGACTGAAGGAGGTGGGAGTCCATCTCTTGATGCCTGTGTGTGCAACTTTTATGCTGAAGAGACAAGTTTTCTAGTGAGTACACCAAAATGTTCATGCCTGTTCAGACTGAGATTTTGTTTTTATCCTTATGCTTTGCTTAAAGTTTAACAGTCTCTTATACTTGGTGACACAATTGTTTTATACTCCATGCTGGTGCTAATCATACTTATACTCTGTGATACATACCCCACATATACATATATATCACTGTTTTTCTTTTCCCTAGAAATTTATCTAAACTGCTACTTTGAAACTCCTGAAGAAGGAAATATACAGTATAGAAGGAATTGAGCCTTTCTATATTCCGAAACATGTAGAGTATCACGTGTTGCCGTACCTTCACCCCAGCGAAGAAATTCTTGAATTTCCTGGGTTGTTGCATGACAGCACCTTAGCAGTTTGATTATGTTTGATTACTGTCTTTTCTACCTTTTTTTGTTTTGCTTTTATATTATAGAATGTTTTGTACACTTTGTAACCAATAAAAATCATTGTTATTAATTTTAACAAAATTGTATATCTGATTCTCTGCACCAGCCACTTGGTTTCCCGGTGATACACTGTCCATATTATCCCTCTGGGGCACACCCTCCTTTTTTGGTTTTCTTCCTTACATGGGATGTGACAGTGATCCCCGGGAAAGCTCAAACATTGGCTCCTTTTCTTATTGTTGACTCCACTGCATATTACCCAGACAGGGCTGACCCAAGACATTGCGCTGCCTGGGTCCAAGAATAAAATGCTGCCCCTCCCATCCCCCAGACCCCCCCCCCCCCCAAAAGGCCCCCCACGTCCATTATTTTATATCATTATAATTAAAACTAAAATTAAATTTATCAGGAAGTCAGATTTTCATGCAACAGCACCTTGTCTATATGTAAAATTATGACATACTATTATGTTCATTTCCAAGGGGTGGGCTAGGGTAGTATATAGACAGGCTAGGGTAGTATTGGGGCAGGCTAGGGTAGTATATTGACAGGCTAGGGTAGTATATAGACAGGCTAGGGTAGTATATGGACAGGCAAGGGTAGTATATGGACATGCTAGGGTAGTATATAGACAGGCTAGGGTAGTATAGGGACAGGCTAAGGTAGTATATAGACAGGCTAGGGTAGTATATAAACAGGCTAGGGTAGTATATAGACAGGCTAGGGTAGTATATGGACAGGCTAGGGTAGTATATAGACAGGCTAAGGTAGTATAGGAACAGGCTTAGCTAGTATATAGACAGGCTAGGGTAATATACAGACAGGCTAGGGTAGTATAGGACAAGGCTAAGGAAGTATATGCACAGGCTAGGGTAGTATATAGACAGGTTAGGGTAGTATAGGGGCAGGCTAGGGTAGTTTATAGACAAGCTAGGGTAGTATATAGACAGGCTAGGGTAGTATATAGATAAGCTAGGGTAGTTTATAGACAAGCTAGGGTAGTATAGGGGCAGGCTAAGGTAGTATATAGACAGGCTAGGGGAGTATATGGACAGACTAGGGTAATATAGGGGTAGGCTAGGGTAGTATAGGGACAGGCTAGGGTAGTATAGGGACAGGCTAGGGTAGTATAAAGATAGGCTAGGGGAGTATATGGACAGACTAGGGTAGTATATTGACAGGCTAGGGTAGTATATAGATGGGCTAAGGTAGTATATAGACAGGCTAGAGTACTATATAGACAGGCTAGGGTAGTATATAGATAGGCTAGGGTAGTATATGGACAGGCTAGGGTAGTATATAGACAGGCTAGGGTAGTATAGGGGTATTCTATGGTAGTATAGGGACAGGCTAGGGTAGTATATAGATAGGCTAGAGTGGTATATGGACAGGCTAGGGTAGTATATAGACAAGCTAAGGTAGTATATAGATAGGATAGGGTAGTATAGGGGCAGGCTAGGGTAGTATATAGATAGGCTAGGGTAATATAGGGGTAGGCTAGGGTAGTATAGAGACAGGCTAGGGTAGTATAAAGATAGGCTAGGGTAGTATAGGGGCAGGCTAGGGTAGTATATAGACAGGCTAGGGGAGTATATGGACAGACTAGGGTAGTATATGGACAGGCTAGGGTAGTATATAGATGGGCTAAGGTAGTATATAGACAGGCTAGGGTACTATATAGACAGGCTAGGGTAGTATATAGATAGGCTAGGGTAGTACATGGACAGGCTAGGGTAGTATATAGACAGGTAAGGGTAGTATAGGGGCAGGCTAGGGTAGTATATAGACAGGCTAGGGTAGTATAGGGGTATTCTAGGGTAGTATAGGGACAGGCTAGGGTAGTATATAGATAGGCTAGGGTAGTATAGGGGCAGGCTAAGGTAGTATATAAACAGACTAGGGTAGTATATAGACAGGCTAGGGTAGTATATAGACAGGCTAGGGTAGTATAGGAGCAGGCTAGGGTAGTATAGGGGCAGGCTAGGGTAGTATATAGACAGGCTAGGGTAGTATAGGGGCAGGCTAGGGCTGTATAATGATTTTTGAGCATGACAGATTATGCCAGATTGGCCATCCAGCTGATCAGCAGCCACTAGTAGAAGAAATGATGGACACCCTTTGTGTCACACAGAACAAACTTATATTACCTCTCTGTTGCTCTCTCCCAGCTCTCCCACGGTCTTCAGTGTCTAGCCTCACGCATTCACCAGAGCAGAAGAGGCAGACCGACCACACCCCCTCCTCCGGTTTCACCCAATAGAACTGCAAGCCTTGCAAGCTGCGCCTGAACATTGGCTGCTAGCGGAGCTGGTGGGGAAGGGATCTTTCATTGCTCTCTGTCTCCTGTCGGTACCCCGCCCTCGCTAGCACAGACACCTGAGCTCTTCATGTGTGCTCGAGTGTTTGACTGCTGGTGTTAGACTGTGTGCGAACCCCCTCGCACCCGCCAACTATGAGTATGCCTTTTTGAGGGCAGCAGGGCGGCCTTTTTACAGGGCTACAAAGCGGCCCTGGAGGCAATTGTCACCCTGCCAGTCTGCCCCTGGATGACACAAAACTGCTGGAAAAAAATCTCGGGCGTCAATTTGCCACCCCTCTCAAAGTGCCGTCTGGGTCCAATGGACCCAGCGGGACCCTTGGTAGGGTGATTAAACACAGAGTAGATAGGCTGACTCTGAGTTCCAGAGCCACACCACAGTTCCCGTTTTTGAAAAGCTGCATTCCAGGCTGGTTGGGTAATGGCTGGGGGGTCTTCCCAACATCATTGATCTTGTTTTCAGATCTATGAGACCAATACTGCGTCATGATCATCCTCAGGGGCCCCTGTAACTGGCATTCATCTGGAGGTATCTCTATTTTTAACTATATATACCCGGATATATGTGCACAATCCCCCCAGGACTCCTATCGGCCCTTTGCTGATAAGACCTGTTTGTACATTGGATGTATGGATTGTTATTAATCTCTTCTTATATAAAACTTGTATTATTTCCATACTGATGTCCATCTATATACTTATGGTTGATGTTATATGCTGGGTGTAGTAGTTCATCTGCTTCCAATTACTTTGATGAGACTACTGATTAGTTTCCCAGGTAAGGAATCCCCTCTGTTCACAGAGGCCCTTTCCTGGGTAAAGGGCCTGGGTGGAGGCCTTGTCGTGGGTGGGGACCCTGTCCTAGGTGGAGGCCTTGATCTGGGTGGAGGCCCTGACCTGGGTGGAGGCTCTGTCCTGGGTGGAGACCATATCCTGGGTGGAGGCCCTCTCCTGGGTGGAGGCTCTGTCTTGGGTAGAGGCTCTGTCCTGGGTGGAGGCCTTGTCCTGGGTTGAGGCTCTGTCCTGGGATGAGGCTCTGTCCTGGGTGGAGGTCCTGTGCTGGGTGAAGACCCTATCCTGGGTGGAGGCTCTGTCCTGGGTGAAGATACCTGTCCTGGGTGGAGAAGGCTCTGTCCTGGGTTAAGGTTCTGTCCCAGGTTAAGGCTCTGTCCCGGGTGAGGGCCCTGTCCTGGGTTGAGGCTCTGTCCCGGGTGGGGGCCCTGTCCTAGGTGAAGACCCTGTCCCGGGTTGAGGCTCTGTTCTGGGTGGAGGTCCTGTCCTGGGTGAAGACCCTGTCCCAGGTTAAAGCTCTGTCCCGGGTGGGGGCCCTGTTCTGGGTGAATACACTGTCCTGGGTGGAGACTCTGTCCTGGATGAAGACCCTGTCCTGAGTGGGGGCACTGCCAACTTTATCAATCCCTCTCTTCTACTTAGTGAAGGTTCTGGTCCTCTTGCTTACCTACTGGTTTAGTGCAATATCTTGTTTGGGGAGGGTCATTTCTCATAACCCCCCAAAAGAGGACTATATACATATATATATATATATTATATATATAGCGTGTATATACACAACAAAGCTTTGAGCGCTCCTGCAATGATTTTAGTGTTGTGTCTTGAGCAGTTTAGAGCAGAACTCTGGGAAAACATTTTTCCTTGTCCTTGTTGCTGATCTCCTACCTTTACCAGCTATGCCATCTATCTCCTTCTGAGCTCTGTAGTTCCTCTGTAGCAGCCTGCTGATTTTGCAGAAAAGCCGTTAATCTCCAGTAATTTCCTGTTCTTAAGACCGGTAACTGCTGTTCCTCCTGTACTCCCAGCCACCGGTCTTGGCACTTCCCATTTGTAATCCCTACAGCAAGCAGGGACTTTTACTTCTGCCCTGCTTGCTGTAATAGGCGGAGGGGTCTCACAGACCCCTGATCTGTACCGCCCATGGAGGTGGTTTCCTCCTCCTCCACCCTCCTCCTCTGCTTTCTGCCAGCACCTCCCCGCCGCCACCGCCCGGCGCCCGCCATCTCTCAGTGCAAAGCGGAGATCTCTTAACAGACACCAGCCGGATGACAGAGCGAAGATCTCCGGCTGTGCCAGATCTTGTATATGAAACACCGATCATTGTAATGTCCTGTGTACAGCGATCTCACATACAAGATCTGTCACAGCCGGAGATCTCCTCTTTGGTGTCTGTAAGCGATCCCGACTGCACATATGGATACTGATGGGCACAGACTGCACTGGTGGGCACAGATAGGCGGCACAGCTCAGACCGCACTGATGGGTACAGATAGGCGTCCACAGTGTCCACACTTATGGACACTGAAAAACTGCACTGATAGGCACTGAGGGGGCATTGAAAAAGGCGGCACTGATGAGGCTGCACTTATAGGCACTGATAAGCTGCACTGATAAGGCAGCACTGATGGGCACTGAGAAACTGCACTGATAGACACTGATGGGGCTGCACTTCTGGGCACTGAAAAGCTGCACTGATGGGCACTGATAAGACTGCACTGATTTGCTGCACTGATGAGGCTGAACTTATGGGCACTGATATGCTGCACTGATGTAAAGCAGCATGGCCCGGCTCTTTCTGTGGTGCGGATAGGGATGTGCTCCTATACACCATACAAGCACTGATTTCTGTTAGAGCCCTGCAGGTACAGCAGCTGCTTGATAATGATAAAGTCACTCCCATTCACATCCACTCTGGACACAGAGAAACAAACCGTTATTTTGTCAGAATAACAAAAGGTCGAAATCTGCAACAAAGTTTGTTACAATCCCTGCAAAGTACATTGATTAAGCTTTGCCAAAAATCCTGGGGGCGTG
The DNA here is from genome assembly GCA_037952925.1 of Lithobates clamitans. Classification (NCBI taxonomy): domain Eukaryota; kingdom Metazoa; phylum Chordata; class Amphibia; order Anura; family Ranidae; genus Lithobates; species Lithobates clamitans. The sequence continues at coordinate 122,907 of JBBGZY010002665.1, read as the reverse complement.
ACCTAATGCAGCATGTGAACGGACGTTTTCCTTAACAGCTCCGGGATCCCTCTGCATAATCCTGTGTAATCCTGCATACCTGCCTATCCAATTTGTCTGACTTCTCTCCTGGCCACTTGGGGAAGACCCCGTGACATCTCCTCGGACTTTGGTGGATGGGAAATTATAAGAAGAAACAGCCCCTGGCCAAGATGAGAATTACCATGCGCTCCTGCCAAGATGACCGCTGCTCTACTGCTCCTCACCCGTCCCTGGCATCCACGCCGGAACTGTTTGGAGAGGAGCCCGATCCCTCTCAACCTCCACAAGGAAGCCCTATAGCTCAGGAGTGGCTGTGATGCTCTCGCTGTTGGGAACGGGGTCAAACACCTCCGATGGAAAGCCGCTATCCAGGCACATGTGTGTAGATACAAGCAGGGAGAGACCTCATAGTGTGTACCAGAATGGTGACCTTTATTAAAAAGTTAAAATCCACTTACAATGAGGATAAAATTGACAAGCAACTTGGCCGCGGTGTCACCCGAGCTCCGCTCAACGCGTTTCCCCAAAAATGGCGTCTGATGGGATCCTCCAATTCCAGAAGACACCATGTTTGGGGAAACGCGTCGGGCGGAGCATACGTGTGACGTCATCACGGTCGGAGCTCGGGTGACACTGCGGCCAAGTTTCTGTTCACATGGCTTGTCAATTGTATCCTCATTGTAAGTGGATTTTAACTTTTTAATAAAAGTCACCATTCTGGTACACACCATGAGCCCTGCTTGTATCTACACACAAGTGCCTGGAAAGCGGATTTCCAACGGAGGTGTTTGACCTCATTCCCAACAGCGAGAGCATCACAACCACTCCTGAGCATTGGGGCTTCCTTGTGGAGATTGCACACAGGCTTGTTTGATCTCTGTAACCGAGATCCATACTATCCGGTAAGAGGCCGTCTTTTCTTACAAGGAACACGTTGGGATCACTGGAGCTCAATTTTAAAAGCACTAAGCTTTTTTATTTTGGCACTTTATGGACTTTATTTATATACATACATCACCGGGAATGTTATACGCACTTTGATTGTGATACATTGTCATTCCAAACATATTACTAATTGTTTTACATTTACTATTTCATTTTACATTTTTAAGAATCACACTGGTGTTTGCACCAATTGTAACCACTTAACCACTTCAATACCGGGCACTTTCCCCCCTTCCTGCCCAGGCCAATGACAATTGCGCGGTCATGCTACACTGTACCCAAACATAATTTTTATCATTTCGTTCCCACAAATAGAGCTTTCTTTTGGTGGCATTTGATCCACTGTGGTGTTTTTATTTTCTGCTAAAAAAATAAGAACAAATAAGAAAATTTTGAAAAAACAAAAGTTTATTTTTTCAGTTTCTGTTACAAAACTTTGCAAATAAGTATGTTTTCTCCTTTACTGATGGGCACTGATGAGACAGCACTGACGGGCACTGATAAGGTGGCAATTATGGGCACCGATGAGGTGGCACCAATGAGGTGGCACTGATGGGCACTGGTAAATGGAAACGAATATGCGGCACTCATGGGCACTGATGGACATTGATAGGCGGCACTAATGGGCGTGCATAGGTGGCACTGATGGGCACTGATAGGTGGCACTGATGGGCATTGATAGGCAGCACTGATGGGCACGCATAGGTGGCACTGATGGGCACTGATTGGTGGCACTGATGGGCACTGATATGTGGCACTGATGGCACGGATGGGGACTGATAGGTGGCACTGATGGACACTGAGGTGTGGCACTGATGTACACTGGTTGATGGCACTGATGGGCATCACTGATTGGCAGGCACTGCCATACATTAGTGATGGGCATTGATTTACATCAATTGTGGGCTGTGATTGGCATAAATTGTAGGCACTGATTGGCATCAATTGTGGGCACTGATTGGCATTCCTGGTGGCCATGGGTGGCATACCTGGTGGTCACAAGTGGTGGGCATCCTTGGTGGTCCTGGTGGCGTCCCTGGTGGTCCTGGGTGGGCATCCTGGGGGGGGCTTTGCTGATAGTCAATCAGCGCAGACCCCCCCTGTCAGAGGAGCAGCCGATCGGCTCTCCTCTACTTGTGTCTGTCAGACAAGAATGAGGAAAAGCCGATAATCGGCCTTTCCTATTTACATCGTGATCAGCTGTGATTGGACACGACTAATCACGTGGTAAAGAGTCTCAGTCAGAGACTCTTTACCTAGATCGGAGTTATGGTGTGTCAGACTGACACGCCACACCACCGATCGCCGCGATGCGCACCCCATTAGTTATCATATCATATGACGTCCGGTCAGGATAACTAAACCATTTTGCTATATGGAAGGCTTCAAGTGGTTAAGGACGGTAAAGGATTCGCCCCCTTAATGACCAGGCCATTTTTTTGCGATTCGGCGCTGCGTCGCTTTAACTGACAATTGCGCGGTCGTGCGACGTTGCACACAAACAAAATTGATGTCCTTTTTTTCCCGCACAAATAGAGCTTTCTTTTGGTGGTATTTGATCACCTCTGTGGTTTTTATTTTTTGTGCTATACACAAAAAAATAGCGACAGTTTTGAAAAACAAAATCTATTTTTTTACTTTTTCCTATAATAAATATCCCAAATCTTTCAAAAAAAAAAATCTAATTTCTTCCTCAGTTTAGGCCGATACGTATTCTTCTATATATTTTTGGTAAAAAAAAAAATTGCAATAAGCGTTTATTGATTGGTTTGCTCAAAAGTTATAGCGTCTACAAAATAGGGGATAGATTAATGGCATTTTTATAAAAATATTTTTTTTTTTACTAGTAATGGCGGCGTTCTTCGATTTTTAGCGGGACAGATCGCATACCTTTCACACATTTTAGGAACCATTGACATTTATACAGCGATCAGAGCTATAAAAATGCACTGATTACTGTATAAATGTCACTGGCAGGGAAGGGGTTAACACTAGGGGGGGCGATCAAGGGGTTAAATGTGTTCCCTGGGAGGTGTTTCTAACTGTGTGGGGGGGGGGACTGACTGGAGGAGGAGAGAGATCGCTGTTCCTAATCACTAGGAACAGCAGATTTCTCTCTCTCCTCCCCTGTCAGAACGGGGATCTGTCTGTTTAGACAAGGGAAGGTCTGGACAGCCGCACTCCAATAAAAACGCCTTTATTGTGCAAAATAACAAAAGTACAAACCACAGCAGGGTACAGAATAGAAAACTGACGCGTTTCACACTCTCAACAATGCTTAGTCATAGCTTACAGCTACGTCTGTTTACACTGACAGATCCCTGTTCTGGTTTTCTGTGGAGCGAACACGGGCTGGCCGGCGGATATTCACGGCCGCCGGCCACGAGCATCGCGCCGTGGGCCCCCCATAGCTCTTAAAGCGGCCAACGTACGCCTATGGCGATTCTCCCAAGAGAGCCAACCTGCCGCGGTATAATGATGGCGGCTGGTCCTTAAGGGGTTAATTTGTCATTTAAAGGAACAGCGCACCACTTTTTTTTTTTCACCTCCTTCACTGGCCTAAAACCTTTTCTTTTTTCATGGTGTATATCATAGCACGAATGAACATTTATAATGGTTCGCCAAGGATCGATCTAAAGGATGGTTGGGATACGGCTCGCTCTTTCCTCGGAGGAGGCGTTGTGGTTTTTTTTTTTGCTTGGTTTGCTCTTCCATCGCTTGTTACATTGTTTCTTATTTTCTCCCCGTCATCTATTCTCCTTCACCTGGGATTGCGGCATTCCTGACTGCGCTCCTCGCCCAGCTGCTTTACTGTTACCTTTCCGGAGAGGATGATAAACGGGAGGAATATATATCAATAGATGACTGGAGGATGATGAAGTGGCGCTCGCTGCCGCGTGCACAAAAGCGCCAGTTAAGGCCATCACTCCCGCCTGTCACTTCACCCACCCCGAGTCCTCCTGGAGCTTTTATTTTTCTGTGTTATAATGGAGGGGAAGTCCACATGGTGGCAAGGTGGTGATGGATTGAGTATTATGAAGCATTTATTTGTTTATTTATTGATTGGCTTTGTGTTGGTAAATGCGAACTCGGTGACACGCTAATAAACTCTTCACAGGAGCTTCCTCTCTCCGTCTCTCTCTCTCTCTCCGGGAAATGTGTCTGGTGCCTTCTACAGTTTTCACCAGGCCTGACATATCTTGGATTGAGTTTCATTCCCCGGGAAGATTTATCATTTAATTATACGAGGAACACAAAGTAAATCATGGCCGCTCAAAGGAATTAGTCAACAGGAAATGGATGCTTTTCCATCACGGCGCTGGCAGCCCCCCCGACGCAGGTCTGAATGAGGTGTCTGCTCTCCAGAATGAGGGGAAGGTGTCACCATAAATTACCCACAAAAAAAGTATCTCTGATCCTCCAGACATTCCACGGACACGTTCTTCACCGAGATCATCGAAATCCTTCATTTTTTGTGGTGAGGGAATTGGAGATAGAGGGGAAGCATTCCCGAGGACAATCAGAGGAATTCAATAAAATATTTAAAAAAAAACAGATTTTTTTGGGCTGTACTTCTGTTGTTGGTCACAGGGGGTGCACTTACTTTTGCTCTCCTGTGACCCAGAGTCAGCTGACAAGGGGATATTTCTAGAAGGAGAGGCAGACTATTGAAGCTTCCTAAGGGCCAAAGGAATGAGCCACCGGGGTATGGTTCCGAAAATAATGAATGCCAGAAAAAAAAAAAACATTACAAATTTATTGAATATGGCAAATAACAACAATGTATAGAAACAAAGAAAAAGAATTCCAAAAAAAGGAAAACCTGTAGGCACAACAAACAGCAGAAATATACAAAAATATTATCATTTATTGAAATATATATATATAATCCAAACAACAGGAACATGAAAGAAACCGATAAAAATCATATATACAAAAAAAACAATCTATATTTGATATGAGCCCTAATGCATCTACGCGTTTCATTGTACATTTCTTCAGGACACATTTGGGGTTCAATAGTTGCAAGGAAGAGAAAGGGGTTTCACTATCTAAGGATAAAAACACACAGATTACAATAAACATATAATAAAAAGAAAAACACTGTTTACGTCGAGACAGAGGACCACGGCACATGTATACAAAGCAGAACCATGGCAGGGTTTCAACAACAATGTATAAAAAAAGAAAAGGAACCGCCCACCATCACCAATAAAAAGGACGACGAAGAAAAAGATGCGCCGGACGCTTCATGCTGAACCTCAATATTCATTTCCATTCCCAATTTTTTGTTTTTTTCTATGACGGGGGATATTGCCCACTAGACATGTCCATGACAGAAACTTTTGTTTCGTTTCGGATTAATTTGTTAAATTAACAGTTTTGTTTTTTCATATTCATTATGTTTCATTTTCAGAATTTATTTTGTATATTCAGATTCGGTTAGTGTAATTGTTATTTTCGAATTGATTAAAATTTCAGAAGACGGCTATATTTGTTCTATTCTGTTCTTATCATCTTATTTCACTTTTATACCTTACTGTATTTATAGTGCCTTTAAAAAGTATTCACACCCCTTGAAATTCCCACATTTTGTTACAACCAAAAACGTAAATGTATTTTATTGGGATTTTATGTGATAGACCAACACAAAGTGGCACATAATTGTGAAGTGGAAGGAAAATGATAAATGATACAAATAAATATGTGAAAAGTGTGGGGGGGGCATTTGTATGGTGCCCCCTTTACTCTAATACCCCTAACTAAAATCTAGTGAAACCAATTGCCTTCAGAAATCACCTAATTAGTAAATAGAGTCCACCTGTGTGTCATTTAATCTCAGTATAAATACAGCTGTTCTGTGAAGCCCTCAGAGGTTTGTTACAGATCCTCAGTGAACAAACAGCATCATGAAGGCCAAGGAACACACCAGGTTGGGATCAAGCAGAAGAGGAGTCAGTAAACAAACCAAAGGTCGGTAACTAGTGGTCGCAGGTTGGGATCAAGCAGAAGTGTAGTGAAGGAACAAGCCAAAGGTCGGTAACAAGTGGTAGTGAAGATGTGGACAGCAGCAGGAGTGTAAGGAGCGAGATATCGGATGGAGAAGAGCACCAAAATCTGGCAAACAGGAAGTGAAAAGACAAGGCTTAAAGTAAAAGGCCATGCTAAAACTAAAATCCCTGCATCTATAGACATCCATGATCTAACACTAAACTATCTAGCCCTGTAAAGAAGAAATCAGTATACATACCTTTTCTGAAGCTGATTGGACGTGATCCCATGCTGAGCTGTCAGCCGCGGCTTCGATATGAAGGCAGGTGCAGAGGACACGTCCGACAACAGAAGCCCCATAGTAACGCTATGGGTGACGTCACTTCCCATTTATTTCACAGCCGTTGATGGCTATGTCCTCTGCAGAGCTTCCGCCGCTAGAGATTGGGTCAGATCGTCTTCAGATAAGGTATGTATCCTGATTTTATTCTTTACAGGGCTAGATAGGTCAGTGTCAGATCGTGGATCGTCTATAGATGCAGGGATTTTAGTTTTAGCATGGACTTCCACTTTAAATATGAAGTTCATGGGAGGAGCAAGAAGTTCACGGTTCACCAGAAACAAGAAAGTAAGTTTGTCCAAGGGATCTGGCAGGGAGCTGTCTGGAATCTCTGGTGGCTCAGCAAGAAGAGCCAATGCCAAATGCAGATCCAGGTTCTGGCACCGGTGCTCCCGTGTAAGAGAATTGCAGTACGGCGACTGTATGAGCATAGATATGAGCATGCGCATAGCATCACTCATAGAAATGAGCATAGGGGCATTGTTTTTAGAAATAAGTGTGGGCGCATTGCTCATACAAATACGCATGTGCACACACGTATGCATGCACGCTGGAGTGTGCCCACAGTTTCTGGCACCAGACAGGCTATTTAAGGGATGCTCTTGCTCACTGTCAGTGCTGAGTGGTCTTCAGCTTTCCCCGTGTCCGGAGTGTATCCTGTATCTGACCTCGGTTGATGACCTGGCTTGTTACCGACCTGTTCCTGGATTCTGCTTGTACCTCTGCCCACCTGTTCCTGACCCCGGCTTGTTCCTGACCACGCTTCCGCCTACACTTCTGGAGCTCGCTGCCTGCCTGCTACTGACCACGCCTCCCTACTTCCAACTTTGTCTTCATACTACTTCTGAGTGTCTGCTTCGGCTGTCCTTCATATCAGCTCCAGTCATTGCAGCATGTTCCTGCCTAAAGCCTGCTGAGAGCTTCGACAAGTCATACTTCAAGAACCTGCAGTACATGTGGAGTGTCCCTTTAGCCTGAGCTGGTCCAACGTGTATCACATCCGCTCCTCCTGAAAAAAAATGGGGATTAGAGATCACCAAGAAACCTTATAAAGGAACACCATGGACTTCAAAATATCAACTTTATTAACCACTTCCCGCCCGCCCTATAGCGGATTGACGGCCGGGAAGTGGTTGTGTTATCCTGACTGGGCGTCATATGACGTCCAGCAGGATAACATGCCGCAGCGCGCCCCCGGGGGCGCGCATCGCGGCGATCGGTGGAGCGGTGTGTCAGTCTGACACACCGCTATACTGATCTTGGTAAAAAGCCTCCGGCGGAGGCTCTATACCACGTGATCAGCCGTGTCCAATCACGGCTGATCACGCTGTCAACAGGAAGAGCCGTTGATCGGCTCTTCCTCACTCGCGTCTGACAGACGCAAGTAGAGGAGAGCCGATCGGCGGCTCTCCTGGCAGGGGGGGTCTGCGCTGACTGTTTATCAGCGCAGCCCCCCCGCAGATCACCCCACTGGACTACCAGGGATGCCACTAGGACCACCAGGGAAGGGGCAACGTGGATGGCCAGGTATGTACCCCATTGCCATCCACATGTGCCCAATCTGTGCCAATCAGTGCCCACAAATGGGCACTGATTGGCACTATTATGCCAATGATATGCCCAGGATTTCCATAGCAATCCCCAGCAATGCTATATCAGTGCCCAGCAATGCTATATCAGTGCCACCTGTCATTGTCCATCTGTGCCACCAGTCATTGCCCATCAGTGCCACCTGTCAGTGCCCATCTGTGCCCATCAGTGCCCACCTATCAGTGCCCATCAGTGCCACACATCAGTGCCACACATAAGTACCCATCAGTGCCACCCATATATGCCAATCAATGCCACCTACGAGTGCCCATCAGTGCCGCCTATGTGTGCCCATCGGTGCCACCTATGAGTGCCCATCAGTGCCGCATACCAGTGCCACCTATCAGTGCCCATCAGTGCCACCTATCAGTGCCCATCATCAGTGCCCGTTAGTGCCACCTCATCAGTGCCACCACATTGGTGCCACCTCATCGGTGCCCATCAGTGCCGCCATATCAGTGCCCATCAGTGCAGCTATATCAGTGCCCATTATTGAAGGAGAAAGCGTACTTATTTACAAAAAAAATTAACAGAAACAAAGAAAAACTTGTTTTTTTCGAAATTTTCGGTCTTTTTTTATTTGTTGCGCAAAAAATAAAAACCGCAGAGGTGATCAAATACCACCAAAAGAAAGCTCTATTTGTGGGAACAAAATGATAAAAAAAATTGTTTGGGTACAGTGTAGCATGACCGCGCAATTGTCATTCAAATTGCAACAGCGCTGAAAGGTGAAAATTGGGCTGGGCGGGAAGGTGTCTAAGTGCCTGGTATTGAAGTGGTTAAATATGGTTAAAATGAATTAATGCAAAAAACTACCACTGATGCAAACATTAAAAATGACAACGTTGTCAAAAAACTCAGAGACCTTGGTGGACAGTTGAAGAGATTGGTCTGCCTGGGTCTCTTCTTTTACATGTTTTTGAGTTATCTGCTCCTCCTGGCCTGACTTCTCAAGCCTGCATCTCCTTCTGCAAGTTCTGCTACCAACTGTCATATACCTGGATGTGTCTTCAAACTAGAGCTGCACGATTCTGGCTAAAATGAGAAGATAGATCACTATTCTCTCACGATTCTCGCGGCATAACATCATCTTTCACGTTAAAACAAAAAAAAAAATTGGGCTAACTTTACTGTTTTTTTTTTTATTATTATTATTATTCATTGAAGTGTATTTTTTCCCAAAAAATTGCGTTTGAAAGACCGCTGGGCAAATATAGTGTGACAAAAAATATTGCAGCAATTGCCATTTTATTCCCTAGGGTCTCTGCTAAAATATATATAATGTTTGGGGGTTCCAAGTAATTTTCTAGCAAAAAATATTGATTTTAACTTAAAGCGGGATTCCGGCCAGCTAAATTTTTTTTCTAAAGTCAGCAGCTACAAACACTGTAGCTGCTGACTTTAAATAAGTACTCACCTGTCCTGGGTGCCCGCGAAGTGGGCCGCCCGAGGCCGACCCGTCCCTCGGCTCTCGGGTCCCAGCACCGCCATCCTAACTAAGGGAAACAGGCAGTGGAGCCTTGCGGCTTCACTGCCAGTTTCCTAGTGCGCATGCGCGAGTCGCGCAGCGCTTTGTGAATGGGAGGTGATGTGTTGTGGGACACACACAGTTCCCATAACACACCGCGCCCCATTCCCCAGAAGACAATGGGAGGAGAAGACTGAACATCACCGCGGTGTAGGAAGAGGCAGATTAGGAAGACTGCCTAGCAACAGCCATTTCATGTAAGTAAAAAAAATTTTTTTTTTCCTCCATTTTTTTAGGTTTTTTTTGTGCAATTTTTTTTTTTCAGAGTGGACTTCCACATGAAGAAACAAGTGTCAGAAAAAGATTTAGACTTTAAGTAGTTAAATTTCCTGCATTTACACACAGAAGTTTTATCCCTTGTGTTAGTTACAATGTTTCATGTTGTTAAAAACTTGGCAGACTGCCTAGATTTTTTCTTTACACACAGAAGTTTATCCCTTTGATCTAAAAAGGAAGCATTATAGTTACAATGTTTTGTGTTAAAAACTTGGCAGACTGCCCGGATTTTTTCTTTTGACAGCTGAATGAGCAGATAAGTCTCTCCACTTGTTATATGAAAGAACCAGGCAAACTCTGCAATAAAGATCGTCAGGGGGGTTGAATCGAGATCACGATTTTTTAACGATTAATTGTACAGCTCTACTTCAAACCGGGATGTTCCTGGTCCCACAGCTGCAGTATTACCTGTTGTGCCACGGAGGAGCTCTGGAGTTATTGCAATGTTCTCCCAGCTTGATGCATTGCCTTGGACTCACCAGCCCCACCTGCTGCCAGCTGCGGACAATGTACAATCAAGCAGCACATAAATAGCAGCACTTCCTGTTCCTCAGTGCCCATTTGTTTGGAGTTGCTCCCTGGGTGTATGGATAACGCTGTGATTTGGATGACTGTGTATTAAACCTCTGCCTGAATTCTTGACCACTCTCTAGCCTGCTGATTTGGTACTTCACCGCCAGCCCTTCACCTGTCTGACCATTCTTTGGATTTCGATGTTGTACCGCTTTGCCTGATCTGTTGCCGACTTGACCTGCCTGACTACGTACATCACCTACCACAGGTACCTTACACCAACACCTGCTGGCACTTGTGTTCCTTCTGTCCCTCGGCACCTTCAGTGGGTCCTGGGCTGGAGATACAAGAGAGGCGGACCTCGTCACTTTGGTCTCTGACCAGGTACACGACTTCCCCACAAACACTAGAGGAGCAGAGCAGAGAGTGACGACTGACGGTCAGTGCTCTCCTCTCTGAACAGAGAAATGATCACTCTCAGGTTTCTCAGGCTTAGAGATGGCTGGAGTTGAGGATGGATTCTTACACTTTTTTTTATAAATTCCAAGCTTCTTCTTTAACATCAACTTTTATGGCCCTGGTTCCCTTTAGAACTACCTGTGCCTAATTTAGGCAAGCATTTGCACCAGATTCTGTAACATTATGGCATTAGGACAACAAGTTTGTGTAGTTCTAATTATCGCCACTTTAAGGACCTGTTGCTATGACAGCCACAAATTTTAGAAGTTCCCACCAGTTTGCAGATTAGGAATCTTGTGGTAATTAAGAGCAGCTCTGAGCTCAGAGTGGGGGATGTCTGGGCTGAACGTCTCTCTGTCCCTAAATCTGTCCTTAGAGTTAGGACCGCGGTATACGGAGGACCGCGGTATACAGAGGACCGCAGTATACAGAGGACCGCAATATACAGAGGACCACAATATACAGAGGACCGCAATATACGGAGGACCGGGGTATACGGAGGACCGCGGTATACAGAGGACCGCGGTATACAGAGGACCGCGGTATACGGAGGACCGCGGTATACGGAGGACCGCGGTATACGGAGGACCGCAGTATACGGAGGACCGCAGTATATGGAGGACCACGGTATATGGAGGACCGCGGTATACGGAGGACCGCGGTATACGGAGGACCGCGGTATACGGAGGACCGCGGTATACGGAGGACCGCAGTATACGGAGGACCGCAATATACAGAGGACCGCGGTATACGGAGGACCGCGGTATACAGAGGACCGCGGTATACGGAGGACCGCGGTATACGGAGGACCGCGGTATAAAGAGGAACGGGGTAAACAGAGGAACGCGGTAAACAGAGGACGGGGGTGGTGTGGCCACTGCGGCTTCCACATATATTTGAAAATGTGTGCAACTAAAACCTTTTGTTTTTACCGTGAATTGTTAGTCAATTTTGTTTTTTGCAGGCTGGCTGTGGGGTTCATTTTATAAATGTGCACTGCTGAAAAATGTCTTCGTTTTCATTCCATTCATTTTTTTGTTTTTGTTTTTTTTTTGTTTTTCGGGTCATTTGTTACTAAACCACAATTCGTAAATTAGAAACTTCGTAAATTTGTAAATTAGTAAATTCGAAAATCCGAAAACTCTAAAGAATAACTAACCTGTGAGAAATTCCTTAAGACCCGTACACACGATCGGACTTTTTGACAACAAACTTGCAAATTAGCTGTCTTAAGGCAACATCCGATCGTGCATACGCTCCATCGGACAAACTTTTTCGGTTTTCATCGGACAAATGTTAACTGTGCGAACAGACAAACTTGACGGCAACAAAAGTCCTACTTCGGCAAGTCTGATCGTGTGTACACAAAACCATCGGACTTTAGTACAAAGTACAAACACGCATGCTCAGATCCAATGCAAAAGATCAGACAACAATACCGAAGTTGACCAAAGGGTGGCGTCGGAGAATTGAACGTCCTCTTTTGAAGTGTCATCAGTACGTTGACACGACACTACGTTCGTGTTTGTTGCCTAAAAAGTCCTGCCGTGTGTATGCAATACAAGTTCACGGCCAACGCCCTTTGCACAGAAATCCACGGAAAAGTTTGTTTATAGTCTGATCGTGTGTATGAGGCTTAAGGGAAACCTCTGCTGGAGCATGGAGAACGATTGTCGTATTCCCAGGATGAATGCATTTCATATAGTGTTATGGAAGGAAGCCTTTTAGGTTATTCAGAGATTAGGATGTATCCGAATCTCCAAAATGAAATAATAACGAATTTAGCTGAAATAAGTTTAATTTGGTTGTGTTTATTAATTTTCAAACAAATTCCAAGTTTTTGAAACGATTTGGATCGGTTGAAAAATTATTGACCAATTCGAAGTGTGTGAAGAATAGCTGGTTGTTAAAGCGGAGTTCCACCCAAAAGTGGAACTTCTGCTCATTTGTCTCCTCTCCCCCTCCGGTGCCAGAATTGGCGCCTTTCGGTGGGGAGGGGGGGATGGGTTACCTGTCTTTGACCGGTATCCTGTTCCCACTTCCGGGAGTCCGCACCATGGCCGTGATGTCACCATGGGGCTCCCTCCTCCCCCTGTATGTGTACAGTATGTGTACAGTATATGTATAGTATGTGTATAGTATGTGTGTAGTATGTGTGTAGTATGTGTGTAGTATGTGTGTAGTATGTGTGTAGTATGTGTACTATATGTTTATAGTATGTGTAGCTGCTAGCTTTTAAATTTTTTTTTTTTTGGGCGGACCTTTGCTTTAAGGACGCCGGTCTTTACACACACATGAACTTTAATGGCATCCCAGTAAATGCTGAAATTGGGAACAATGGACTTTGTAGGCACGTATAAAAATAATAACAAATTGTAATAGTTCACATAAAATTCATACATATACAACACAGTGATTTATATAAAGATATGGGGCACAGTGTTTTTTCGTGAAGGATATATGGAATCATATACTTCCTGGGGGGCAATGCTAGAAGTATCAAGAAAAATGCCCCACACTGAGATGTGTGTATTCCTCTTGGTTGTTCCCACAATCCTCGTAGATTAAAAAGAATTACTCGCTCTACATGTTTCGCGACCCAAACTGTCGCTTCGTCAGGAGCTTCAAGGTTTCTAGTTAGAAGAACATACTTTAATTAGAATACACTACAGATTATAAGTATTAAGGTACAAATGTGCATATGTATACAAAATATACATCACCTCACCAATAATATAGTGCTTGAACAGAAAGTTTCAACGCTCGCCTACGCCAGGGAAATCGTGACCGCAAAAAGGCCCCCTCCGAAAGGAGGTAGTGACCGAGGACCCCAGTACTGGGCGACAGCCAAGAGTAGGCACATGAGTCGGGGTGTGTCGGGATGTGTCGGGATGTGTCGGGATGTGTCGGGATCTGTCGGGATCTGTCGGGATGTGTGATGTCCCTCTAAGGAAAGCACCTCCCTCTGCACTAATGACGATGAACTCAGTGTAATTCATTGAACTCCATTCCCCTTATCCCGGGATGAATTCATAGTTCTAAAATTAGGCCTTAGCTTCTGCCCTGGTAGTAAAATGGACAAATATGTAGTAATAAAGGATTTGTACCTCTTTGCAAGGAAACTCGCATACAAATTTAAATGATCCAAACAAAAAGCGGATAAGGGAAAAAAAAGAACTGTCGGAAAAAAATTAAGAAATTTACAATGAGGGATTTTTGAGCACTGAGGGACCTTATGCTCCTGTTGGAAGAAAACCAGGAGCATAATGACAGCTCACAAATAGAATCCAACTCAGCATCAAATACACAACCACAAAGTGATTCACGATTTAAGAATAAATCAAATCAATTCCCCAACCTCACCGCAAATCCCCGAATATCAGCTTTTCCCATTGGCATACGTTTGATTTCACTGATCATAGCAATGTCAACCAATACTCCCAACCTTACCGAGCAACAACAACAAGCTCTAAAACAACCACACTGTAGACAGGACACATTTATTAAGTCCTCAGATAAGGGCGGAAACAAAACACTCATGACCCGGCAACAGTACGAAACAATGTGCTTCAACATTTTAAATAATGTTGAGTGCTATCGACCAATCACAGTTGAAACCACCTCTCAATTCAAGCAGTAATAAAAACAGCTTATTTACACAGCTTTCATGGATGCTTTAATTGATAAACAAACACATGAGCATCTAAATATACCCTTTCCAAGAGAAGATATTTTTTAGGCTATTCCAAAAACACACAAAAATATAGAGACACCCCCCCCCCCCCAGGCAGACCAATAGTGTCCGGAATCGGCTCCATCACACAGAATGCAAGCAGATTTGTGGACTTTTTCCTCATGTCACTGGACTTCCCTCCTATGTTAGAGACACGTCAGACCTTCTTAAACGATTGGATGGATTAACAATCCCTCCGGATGCATTATTGGTTACAATTGATGTAGAGGCGTTATATATTCCAGCATTCCCCACCAACTAGGTTTACAAACCATTAAAACGTTCCTAAGGGAACAGGACCATCGGCAGCGGGAGTTCTACTGATTTGTGCTGCGGCTCTTATCCTACATCCTCAAACACAACTGGTTCTCTTTTCTTTCTTCTTCACCTGCTGTGCCCCGGCATACGCCAATCTGTACCTGAGGGGGGGTGGGAACTTGAGATTTTTCAAATGAGGCATTCAGTCGATACCTGGACCAAGCATTTTGCTGGTTCAGGTATATCGATGACATTCTTTTTATTTGGACAGGTACTGTCGAATCATTACAGGAATTCATGCACCAGCTTAACACTAATCGGTTCAACTTGAAATTTACAGTGAATTGGCATAAGGAGACCATATCGTTCTTGGATTTATTGATATACAAAGATGTATCTAATGATCTAGCCACAAAACTGTATTGGAAAAGCACCGCGAGCAATAGGCTGCTGCATGCTACAGAGCAGACACCCTATCTCTCTCGTTTAGTACGTCTGCCTTCAGGGGAATTGTACACAGGAATTAGATTTTAGGACTCAAGCAGCAGAGCTTCGTTCCCACCTGCGGCAGTGGGGATACAGTAAGAGCCTGCTTAGGAAGGCATATAATAAAGCTCTAAATAGAGATAGGAACTCACTGCTTTATTCCAATGCGAGGTCTAACTCTAAACATCAGACTACTAAGTTCATCACCGGATATTCCGCCCGGCACCAACAACTTCGGACATGCAAAAACATTGGCATCTTCTACGTGAAGACGCCATTCCTCATAAATACGTTAGAGCCACCCCAGAAATAGTATTCCGCAAAAGCCCCTCAATAGGCAACAAAATCACAACTAGTCAATACATACCAAATAATTAATACCACACTGGCAAATCAAGGAATCTTCACTTGTGGACAATGCACTTATTGCCCATGGGTAAAACGGGTACAAGATTCCGTCTGCCCAATGGAGAAACGTTTTACCCACGTTTCCATGCAACTTGCACCACTCAGGGAGTGATCTATTTGATGGTGTGTAAATGCGGAGCATTCTATGTAGGCAAGACGATTCGTCAGCTTAAACAACTCATATATGATCATATCTACTCTTCCTAATATGCTAAAATGCTTACTCCGGTTAGCCGCCACTTGGACCTGTACCATCAATTTGATTCCACCCTTGATCACTTTATTGTTTTGGAAGTGATACCCCAAGACCCACGTGGCGGCAACTGGGACAAATGCATTCTCCAGAAGGAGACATTCTGGATTGAGCGTCTTGAAGCAACCAAGCAACCAGGTATCAATGAGGTGCTATCATACCGGCCCTTCCTCTGAGGGACCTGCATGATGGCCGCATTGACCCCTGGCTAAGCATCAACAGTATATATGATATATGCTGTCCAAATAGGTACTGCACTAAACTACACAGACCATAGATGTATACATACTGCTGGCTCTGGCAGTTCTCAAAATGAATATGAAACTTTTCTTGCCTGTCAATCGCCAAACAGTCCCAAACAAGAAATGCTTTTTAAGTCATGTTCAATAAATAAAGTATGTCTCAGTATAGCATTGATCATCCAATTTGTATTGGACTGCTAGATTTGAACTAATTATCTGACAAGAACCTCGTTTTCTGGCACTGTGTTACATTATGTGGTGTATATGTGTATGTATGTGTGTATGTGTATATATATATATATATATATATATATATTATTTTTTTTGTTTCCTGTCACTTATGACCAAGGTTTCAACCGCAGTTCCTTTCTTGGCCACCGGGGGATGTGTGATGCCATGGCTGGTATAGCCGGGATGTGTGGCCGCCCAAGCCGCTGGGGTTGCGGCCCACTCTCCCAGGTCACACTGACCGGTGATAGTCAAGGCACGCATTCCACCCGCAGCAACCACAGAGACACTCTCCAACTTGTGTCTCCTAGGTTCACCGTGGCCACTTCAGACAGCGGGCACTAGTGCACTTCTAGTGCACTTGTGGGTGCTGGCGCAGGCGCAGCACACCAGTGGCCGGGTTGAGTGACGTCAGACGCCAGTCTGACCAAGCTCAGTCAGGGTACAAAAATAGCGAGGTGAGGACATCATTCCCCAGGCGCTCTGAGGGAATTGGATGCCCCTTGCACCCCGTGGAACTGCAAATAGGTAGCCCCACATTCGGAACCCGGAACTACCACAACTCCAGGTATTTCAGCTAAGCAGCCACTTTAGCCCCTGTATATATATTTTTCCTGTCCTCGTGGCATCCTTGTCTCCTCTGCTCTTTAGGAAAGTTGATTTAAAAGCTTTGTGTGCACACTTCATGTTTATGTGCAAACCCCAATGTGACTGAATCCCTCTATCCCGGATCAGTGAATAACCAAAGTACTTTTGTTTTCTTTTAGCTACTCTCTTCCTTTCTTAATCATAGAATTTCCTAATGTTTACTATTAAATGGTTAAAGACCCCGGGAGGACAAACTCTATGGTTTGCTCTATAGATAGGCAAGTACCTGGCTTAAGGAGATGTCAGCAGTAGTGGCTTTTTATCAACCAACATGTGAGTATGGGACCCAGTATTGTAGCTTATCTAAATCCCAATCGAAGTATCCACTAGTACTTATTTAAATATTCTTGACATCTATAGTTACCCTTCACATCCCGACGTATCCCGACACATCCCGACGCATCCTGACACATCCCAACACATTCCGACACACCCCGACACACCCTGATACATCCCAACACATCCGACACATCCAGACACACCCCGACACATCCCAACACATTCCGACACACCCCGACACATCCCAACACATCCCGACGCATTCCGACATACCCGACACATCCCAACACATCCCGACACATTCCGACACATCCCGACAGATCCTGACACATCCTGACACATTCTGACACACCCCGACAGATCCTGACACATTCCGACACATTCCATAACATCCCGACACATCCCGACACATCCCGACTCATGTGCCTACTCTTGACTGTCGCCCAGTACTGGAGTCCTCGGTCACTACCTACTTTTCAGAGGGGACCTTTTTGAGATCACAATCTCCCTGGCGCAGGCGAGCCTTGAAACTTTCTGTTCAAGCACTATATTATTGGTGAGGTGATGTATATTTTGTATACATATGCAGATTTGTACATTTAAAACCTATAATCTGTATTGTATTCTAATTAAAGTATGTTCTTCTAACTAGAAACCTTGAAGCTCCTGAAGAAGCGACAGTTCAGGTGGCGAAACATGTAGAGCGAGTAATTATTTTTAATCTATGAGGATTGTGGGAACAACCAAGAGGAATACACACATCTCAGTGTGGGGCAAATCCTTGATACTTCTATCATTGCCCCCCAGGAGGTATATGATTCCGTATATCCTCCAGGAAAAACCACTGTGCCCCATATCTTTATAAATCATTGTGTTGTATATGTATGAATTTTATGTGAACTATTAAAATGTGTTATTGTTTTGTATATGTGCCTACAAATTCCATTGTTCCCAATTTCAGCATTTACAGATTATGTAGGATGTGGCACATTTATACCAAAGGTGTCTGGTTGCCACCTTAGGGCATTGCAATCGATTGAATTTCGGCAATGACATGCCAGTCTTAGTCCGTAAGGTTCAATATTGAGTTGGCTCTGCCCTTTGCAGCTATAACAGCTTCAAGTCCTCTGGGAAGGCCGTCCACAAGGTTTAGGAGGGTGTCTATGGGGAGGTAAAGACATGGATGAGCGAGTTTGGGGTGGAGGAACTTGACTGGCCTGCACAGTGAACTGAACTCTTAAGGCGTCAGCATACCAAGACATTTGGGACAATTTCATGCTCTCAACTTTGTGGGAACAGTTTGGGGACGGCCCCTTCCTGTTCCAACATGACTGCGCACCAGTGCACAAAGCAAGGTCCATAAAGACACGGATGAGCAAGTTTGGGGCGGAGGAACATGACTGGCCTGCACAGAGTCCTGACCTCAACCCGATAGAACATCCTTTGGGATGAATTAGAGCGGAGACTGCGAGCCAGGCCTTCTCATCCAACATCAGTGCCTGACCTCCCTCACAAATGCGGGTCTTCTGGAAGAATGGTCAAACATTCCCATAGACACCCTCCCAAACCTTGTGGACGGCCGTCCCAGAAGAGTTAAAGCTGTTATAGCTGCAAAGGGTGGAGCCAACTTAATATTGAACCCTACGGACTAAGACTGGGATGTCATTAAAGTTCATGTGTGTGTGTAAAGGCAGGCGTCCCAATACTTTTGGCAATATAGTGTGTGTGTAAATTGACAGCGCTATATAAGTACCTGTAATACACAATCTGAAAAAAGAGAGGGATGGTGGTCATATAAAATTTAATTAGCAATGGTTTTGGATGCCATTGGTGGCTGTTGTGTTTCTGAATACATTTCATTTCTGGATATATGGCGGTCGGCGGACTTCAAAGTGATTAAAAAATAAAGTAAACAATGAAGCCGAGAGCTAAAAATACCCTCAATGAGTAATGTGCGGAGAATTGTCCTTTTCTGATGGCTCTAATTGACCCGTTCCTCCCGGTAGATGAGGTTACGCGGCGTTCTGGTAGAGCAATGTGTCTCGGTCAGGTTCGGTATCTGCATAGATCGGCTCTTCCTTGTCATCCGCAGTATATTAATGTCACCTCATCAGAGGTCATTAACTTGCACAGGCGCTCGTTAAGGAGAAGGGTGTCTGCTCGGCGCGGACTTGTTTTTCAGGGTTTGGGAAATGGCAGCATGAATTTGTTCCCAATTAGTCACAGGTTAGACATGGTGCGCGCTGCGCCGGTGCGAGGGAGAGAAGATAATTGTGTGACAGCCGGAGAGGAGAGACGTATCGGGCTGAGAAGTAAGCGGAGCAGACACCGGGGTGATGCATGAACGCCGCAGTCAATCTTTTGGCGCAGTGCCATAGTAACCGAGACACTACGGTCTATTCTCTGCCCTTTCCTGTTGACACAAACAGAGGAGGATTGATTCCATGTAGGGAAGTCGGGTTCCAGGGACAGTACTTAAAGGTTTATTCCAAAAATATTTGACAGGGAATTAAAGAACATCCATGTGACTCCCGACTGTAATATGACGTTATATTGGGGTCCTTCACACAGCAGATAGCGATATCCAATATATTGTAATACGAGGGATGTACTGAAAGTAATGCAGCAATAACATCCACAGGTCCTTCAAATATCACATGGCAGCAGTGGTGGCTGGTGGGTTCTTCTCTTGGAGGGGCGACAAACAAACAACACTGGGACAGCAGCCCCTCCACCGGGTGGTCTGGCACTTACCCGCTTGTGTGGCGGGGGCTCCGGTGTCCTCCCCTCCTCTCCTGCAGTGCGGGCAGCGGCAGCTCCGGTGTCCTCTCCTCCTCCCCCGGAGTGCGGGCAGCGGCAGCTCCGGTGTCCTCTCCTCCTCTCCTGCAGTGCGGGCAGCGGCTGCTCCGGTGTCCTCTCCTCCTCTCCCGGAGTGCGGGCAGCGGCGGCTCCGCTGTCCTCTCCTCCTCCCCCGGAGTGTGGGCAGCGGCAGCTCTGGTATCCTCTCCTCCTCTCCCTGAGTGCGGGCAGCGGCGGCTCCGGTGTCCTCTCCTCCTTTCCCGGAGTGCGGGCAGCGGCGGCTCCGGTGTCCTCCCCTCCTCTCCCGGAGTGCGGGCAGTGGCGGCTCCGGTGTCCTCTCCTCCTCTCCCGGATTGCGGGCAGCGGCGGCTCCGGTGCCCTCTCCCCCTCTCCCGGAGTGCGGGCAGCGGCGGCTCCGGTGTCCTCTCCACCCCTCCCGGAGTGGGGGCAGCGGCAGCTCCGGTGTCCTCTGCTCCTCTCCCGGAGTGCGGACAGCAGTGGCTCCGGTGTCCTCCCTTCTCTCCCGGAGTGCGGGCAGCGGCGGCTCTGGTGTCCTCTCCTCCACTCCCGGAGTGCGGGCAGTGGTGGCTCCGGTGTCCTCTCCTCTCCCGGAGTGCGGGCAGCGGCGGCTCCGGTGTCCTCTCCTCCTCTCCCGGAGTGTGGACAGCGCGCGGCTCCGGTGTCCTCTCCCGGAGTGTGGCCAGCGGCAGCTCCGGTGTCCTCTCCTCCTCTTCCAGGGTGCAGGCAGCGGCAGCTCCGGTGTACTCTCCTCCTCTCCCGGAGTGTGGCCAGCGGCAGCTCCGGTGTCCTCTCCTCCTCTCCCGGAGTGTGGCCAGCGGCGGCTCCGGTGTCCTCTCCTCCTCTCCCGGAGTGTGGCCAGCGGCAGCTCCGGTGTCCTCTCCTCCTCTCCCAGGGTGCAGGCAGCGGCAGCTCCGGTGTACTCTCCTCCTCTCCCGGAGTGTGGGCAGCGGCGGCTCCGGTGTCCTCTCCTCCTCTCCCAGGGTGCGGGCAGCGGCAGCACCGGTGTCCTCTTCTCCTCTCCCGGAGTGCGGGCAGTGGTGGCTCCGGTGTCCTCTCCTCCTCTCCCAGGGTGGAGGCAGCGACGGCTCCGGTGTCCTCTCCTCCTCTCCAGGGGTGCAGGCAGCAACGGCTCCAGTGTCCTCTCCTCCTCTCCCAGAATGCGGGCAGTGGTGGCTCCAGTGTTCTCTCCTCCTCTCCCGGAGTGCGGGCAGCGGTGGCTCTGGTGTCATCTCATCCTCTCCCGGGGTGTGGGCAGCGGCGGGTCCTGTGTCTCGCTCCTCAAGCTTCCTCCGCCGCGTGTCTCCTCTTCCGCCAAAGCGCCAGGCATCCAATAGGATCGCCTGATGCTTTGACCAATTGGGAAACAGGTTTCACAAGCTGCCAGTGCCTCCGGATTGGTGGGGAGAAACTTTAGTGTGAAAATAGTGAAATTTCATTTGCTATAGTCATACAACTGGGTAGGCTCGGAGTGCAATGCTTTACACTCCAAGGCCACCCTTTTTTGAAGCCTATTAGAGCCTCTGACTCTAATCATGTACTTCTAAACCCCCCCCCGCCAACCCCCCCAGCATTGGAATCCAAGACACTCTAATATGTTTACCAGGGGAGGCGGTGCCCGTGCGTCCTCTATGGACGGGCTGCCACTGCAGCACAGTAGAGTAACTCTTCTTCTTTTTCTTCATTGCAGGTAAATAATGGATTCCAAGCAGAAGCAATGTGCCGTCGAGTTCTTGATGAAGGAGGCTGCCCAACATCTACAGAAGACTACAGAATGTTTATGGAGATGACACCATTGATGAGCAATCTGTTGTCAATGGTTTTATTCTCCATAAACATTCTGTAGCCTTCTGTGGATGTTAGACAGCCTCCATCCCTCCTTCATCAGGAACTCAATGGCGGCACATTGTTTCTGCTTGGAATCCATTATTCGTCTTTCTCATTGCAGGTAAATAATATATTCCAAGCAATGTGCCGTCATTGAGTTCCTGATGAAGGAAGGGTGCAGGCTGACCGACATCCACAGAAGGCTACTGTTAGGATAGAGTTTGCCTGCTGGTGGCACTGTGGTGATCTGGGCAGAAAGCTGCAGTTTTAGTGTCCACCAGCACTTTCCAGCGATCAGCCTTACCTAGCCACACCTGTTGGGAGCAGGCCTGAATTTACTCCCTTTGCCACCCCAAGGCCAGGTCCTTCAATGCCGCCCCCCCCCCCACACACCACCATTCAGGGCGTGGTTTACGTAAAATAGTGGGCGTGGCTTATATGGGCGTGGTTCTAATGGGGTTGTGGTTAGAGTCTGAGATGAATGAGAGGTGGAGAAAGAAAGGGGAAAAGAGGGGGGGAGGAAGAGAGAAAAAAGGAGGTAAGGAGAGAGAAGGAAGGAAAGAGGGATGGAGGGACAGCAGGCCCAGATCCTACACCACAATAGAAATATGTGTATTCCAGAGTTTAACAAATCAGCAGATAAAGATACTCCAAACACCTGGGGTTAGCGCTTCAATCATCCCAGCACCATGGTTGTTATGGTGTCAGGATGATTGAAGCGCATTATTACTATTATTACATTGTAATATAGAATGAAATAATTCAACTCACCATAATCAAGAATCAGTGGGACCCCTCAGCATGTCACCTGCCACGTCGCCTGCCACCAGATGCTATCAGGTGCCCCCAGCAGAGTCCGTCCTTACATCAGGTGCCCCCAGAAGCAGAGGCCCTCCTTACAGATCTGTGTCCCTGGCAGCGTAGCCCCCCTTACATCTGGTGTCCCCAGCAGCGGAGCCCCCCTTACATCTGGTGTCCCCCAGTGGAGAAGCCCCCCTTACATCAGGTGTCCCCAGTGGAGAAGCCCCCCTTACATCAGGTGTCCCCAGTGGAGAAGCTCCCCTTACATCAGGTGTCCCCAGTGGAGAAGCCCCCATCAGGTGTCCCCAGTGGAGAAGCCCCCCTTACATCCAGTGTCCCCAGTGGAGAATCCCCCCTTACATCAGGTGTCCCCAGTGGAGAAGCCTCCCCTTACATCCGGTGTCCCCAATGGAGAAGCCCCCCTTACATCCAGTGTCTCAAGTGGAGAATCCCCCCTTACATCAGGTGTCCCCAGTGGAGAAGCCTCCCCTTTACATCCGGTGTCCCCAGTGGAAAAGCCCCCCTTTACATCCGGTGTCCCCAGTGGAGAAGCCCCCCCTTACATCAGGTATCCCCAGTGGAGAAACCCCCCCTTACATCCGGTATCCCCAGTGGAGAAGCCCCCCTCCCTCAGCAGCGGAGACTCTCTAACAGGCAGCGTAGCACAACAGACGGAGCCGGCCGGGTGGCTGCCAATAGAAACTGAGCCGGCCGGGAGGCTGCCCACCCTCCACCCCGCCCCGTGGCCTTTCCCACAACATGTCACAGACATGTCACCTGCCATGTCACCTGCCACCAGATGCCATCAGGTGCCCCCAGCAGAGTACGTCCTTACATCAGGTGCCCCCAGAAGCAGAGGCCCTCCTTACAGATCTGTGTCCCTGGCAGGGGAGCCCCCCTTACATCTGGTGTCCCCAGCAGCGGAGCCCCCCTTACATCAGGTGTCCCCAGTGGAGAAGCCCCCCTTACATCAGGTGTTCCCAGTGGAGAAGCCCCCATCAGGTGTCCCCAGTGGAGAAGCCCCCATCAGGTGTCCCCAGTGGAGAAGCCCCCCTTACATCCAGTGTCCCCAGTGGAGAATGCCCCCTTACATCAGGTGTCCCCAGTGGAGAAGCCTCCCCTTATATCCGGTGTCCCCAGTGGAGAAGCCCCCCTTACATCCTGTGTCCCCAGTGGAGAATCCCCCCTTACATCCAGTGTCCCCAGTGGAGAATCCCCCCTTACATCAGGTGTCCCCAGTGGAGAAGCCCCCCTTACATCAGGTGTCCCCCGTAGAGAAGCCCTCCTTACATCAGGTGTCCCCAGTGGAGAAGCCCCCCTTACATCAGGTGTCCTCAGTGGAGAAGCCCCCCTTAAATCAGGTGTACCCAGTGGAGAAGCCCCCATCAGGTGTCCCCAGTGGAGAAGCCCCCCTTACATCAGGTGTCCCCAGTGGAGAAGCCATCATGATGCTGTTTGTTTCACATATTTATTTGTATCATTTATCATTTTCCTTCCACTTCACAATTATGTGCCACTTTTTGTTGGTCTATCACATAAAATCCCAATAAAATACAATTACGGTATGTTTCTGGTTGTAACAAAATGTGGGAAATTTCAAGGGGTATGAATACTTTTTCAAGGCACTGTACATTCATGGTCTGGTCCCAGTTTCTGTGTGTAGCTACATGTATCTGCTCTCCCAGCTGCTGATTTCTGACAGTTACAGAATATTTATGGAGATGACACCATTGATGAGCAATGTCTTCTCATTGGTGACTCTTGTCAATGGTGTCATCTCCATAAACATTCTGTATCCTCCGCCCACAATTTTCTAGAACATTCTCCAACATTCTAGAAACAGGGGGAGGCACCAGAGAGCTGCCGGGATGAGTCATCCAGCCCTGACCTCTAATAACCCCGACCCAGTGACTTTATCCAGAAAATGCTTTTAACTACTTTCACGTCTAGTAGCACACACTATTATTCATGTCTGCCCCCCAAACCTACCCTCTAGGTAGATAGTCCCTCTCTATTTGGCATGGCTAGTGGCACCCAGGGAAGGTTTCCAACATCTTTTGTTTAGTGTGCTTCAACATTCTACACGATATTGAAAAAAAAGGCCCATACATACCTAATAAAGCGGTGTCATCTGCATTCATTACAGTGAATGATAGGCGGTTGATGTTGGGGGGGGGGGGGTGTTGGGGGGTTGATGCACAGCTGATAGTTGTGGAAGAGGGGCTGGGTACACAGGAGAGAGTTGTAGACAGGAGGGTGGGGGTTAGGGTTGGAGGGGGCTGATTGTGCAGAGGTGAAAGCTGTAGATGGGGGGGGGTTATAAAGAGGAGAGCTGTGGATGGGGGAAGGTGTAAAGGTGAAGGCTGTAGAATGTGAAGACCGTGGCAGATTTTAACGATTAAAATTTTTTGAAAACAATGTCACACTCACCTGTTCCATGCTTCTGTGCCGGTGTTCCCAGTATCACCTCCCAGTGTCTTCCAGTCTGATCTCCGTACCTCCAATGTTCCCAGTGTTGTCCAGCCTATCACCAGTGACTCTCTCCATATTTCTCTCTGGAACCCGTATCACAGTGTTCCAGCCAGGCGTCCATTACCAGCACCTGTGAAATAAGCCGGCGGGAGGGGAGGAGAAGCCAGCTTTCAGCTGCTGCAGGAGGAAAATAGAGGGGATTGATTCCAGTAAATACCACCCTCCTGTCTAGATTTTCCTTCCATCTTCTGCCCGGGCCCCTTTGTATGCTCCCCTGGTCCCCTTCCCGCTTGCAACACTGTTGGCCTCTCCTCCTCTCTTCTACCGCCAGTGGGGATCCTTTCAGGATGGAGAGCGGGAGAAGGGGCTGGTAAATATGTAATTTACTACTGACACCGTCCACTGCCCTACTGACACCGTCCACTGCTCTACTGACACCGTCCACTGCTCTACTGACACCATCCACTGCTCTACTGACACCATCCTCTGCCCTACTGACACCATCCACTGCCCTACTGACACCGTCCTCTGCTCTACTGACACCATCCACTGCTCTACTGACACCGTCCACTGCCCTACTGACACCATCCACTGCCCTACTGACACCATCTACTGCCCTACTGACACCGTCCTCTGCCCTACTGACACCGTCCTCTGCCCTACTGACACCGTCCACTGCCCTACTGACACCGTCCACTGCCCTACTGACACCGTCCTCTGCCCTACTGACACCGTCCACTGCCCTACTGACACCGTCCACTGCCCTACTGACACCGTCTTCTGCTCTACTGACACCATCCTCTGCTCTACTGACACCGTCCACTGCCCTACTGACACCGTCCTCTGCTCTACTGACACCATCCTCTGCTCTACTGACACCGTCCACTGCTCTACTGACACCGTCCACTGCTCTACTGACACTGTCCACTGCTCTATTGACACCGTCCACTGCTCTACTGACACCATCCACTGCTCTACTGACAACATCCACTGCCCTACTGACACCGTCCACTGCTCTACTGACACCGTCCACTGCCCTACTGACACCATCCACTGCCCTACTGACACCATCCACTGCCCTACTGACACCGTCCACTGCTCTACTGACACCGTCCACTGCTCTACTGACACCGTCCACTGCTCTACTGACACCATCTACTGCCCTACTGACACCTTCCACTGCCCTACTGACACCGTCCACTGCTCTACTGACACCGTCCACTGCTCTACTGACACCGTCCTCAGCCCTACTGACACCTCCACTGCCCTACTGACACCGTCCACTGCCCTACTGACACCGTCCTCTGCTCTACTGACACCATCCTCTGCTCTACTGACACCGTCCACTGCTCTACTGACACCGTCCACTGCTCTACTGACACTGTCCACTGCTCTATTGACACCGTCCACTGCTCTACTGACACCATCCACTGCTCTACTGACAACATCCACTGCCCTACTGACACCGTCCACTGCTCTACTGACACCGTCCACTGCCCTACTGACACCATCCACTGCCCTACTGACACCATCCACTGCCCTACTGACACCGTCCACTGCTCTACTGACACCGTCCACTGCTCTACTGACACCGTCCACTGCTCTACTGACACCATCTACTGCCCTACTGACACCTTCCACTGCCCTACTGACACCATCTACTGCCCTACTGACACCGTCCTCTGCCCTACTGACACCGTCCTCTGCCCTACTGACACCGTCCTCTGCCCTACTGACACCGTCCACTGCCCTACTGACACCGTCCTCTGCCCTACTGACACCTTCCACTGCCCTACTGACACCGTCCACTGCCCTACTGACACCGTCCACTGCCCTACTGACACCGTCCTCTGCTCTACTGACACCATCCTCTGCTCTACTGACACCGTCCACTGCTCTACTGACACCTTCCACTGCTCTACTGACACTGTCCACTGCTCTATTGACACCGTCCACTGCTCTACTGACACCATCCACTGCTCTACTGACAACATCCACTGCCCTACTGACACCGTCCACTGCTCTACTGACACCGTCCACTGCCCTACTGACACCATCCACTGCCCTACTGACACCATCCACTGCCCTACTGACACCGTCCACTGCTCTACTGACACCGTCCACTGCTCTACTGACACCGTCCACTGCCCTACTGACACCATCCACTGCCCTACTGACACCATCCACTGCCCTACTGACACCGTCCACTGCTCTACTGACACCGTCCACTGCTCTACTGACACCGTCCACTGCCCTACTGACACCGTCCTCTGCCCTACTGACACCGTCCACTGCCCTACTGACACCGTCCACTGCCCTACTGACACCGTCTTCTGCTCTACTGACACCATCCTCTGCTCTACTGACACCGTCCACTGCCCTACTGACACCGTCCTCTGCTCTACTGACACCATCCTCTGCTCTACTGACACCGTCCACTGCTCTACTGACACCGTCCACTGCTCTACTGACACTGTCCACTGCTCTATTGACACCGTCCACTGCTCTACTGACACCATCCACTGCTCTACTGACAACATCCACTGCCCTACTGACACCGTCCACTGCTCTACTGACACCGTCCACTGCTCTACTGACACCGTCCACTGCTCTACTGACACCATCTACTGCCCTACTGACACCTTCCACTGCCCTAATGACACCGTCCACTGCTCTACTGACACCGTCCACTGCTCTACTGACACCGTCCTCAGCCCTACTGACACCGTCCTCAGCCCTACTGACACCTCCACTGCCCTACTGACACCGTCCACTGCCCTACTGACACCGTCCTCTGCTCTACTGACACCATCCTCTGCTCTACTGACACCGTCCACTGCTCTACTGACACCGTCCACTGCTCTACTGACACCGTCCACTGCTCTATTGACACCGTCCACTGCTCTACTGACACCATCCACTGCTCTACTGACAACATCCACTGCCCTACTGACACCGTCCACTGCTCTACTGACACCGTCCACTGCCCTACTGACACCATCCACTGCCCTACTGACACCATCCACTGCCCTACTGACACCGTCCACTGCTCTACTGACACCGTCCACTGCTCTACTGACACCGTCCACTGCTCTACTGACACCATCTACTGCCCTACTGACACCTTCCACTGCCCTACTGACACCGTCCACTGCTCTACTGACACCGTCCTCAGCCCTACTGACACCGTCCACTGCCCTACTGACACCGTCCACTGCTCTACTGACACCGTCCTCTGCTCTACTGACACCGTCCACTGCCCTACTGACACTGTCCACTGCTCTACTGACACTGTCCACTGCTCTACTGACAACGTCCACTGCCCTACTGAAACCGTCCACTGCTCTACTGACACCGTCCACTGCTCTACTGACACCATCCACTGCTCTACTGACACCATCCACTGCCCTACTGACACCGTCCACTACTTTACTCACACTTTTCACAGCTCTACTGACTGACGCTGTCTACTTTTAAGGTAAGCTAAGGTTACATTTTTACATTGAGATTTGTTTATTATATTTTTGTAAGTTTTCCTTACTATTTAGTCAGGCCTTGCTATTTCATTTCTTTAAGAAAAAAAGCCGCTGAACCCCTGGTGATCTTTGATCTCTTTCATGTTGTTTAGGTAGATCTCCATCTCTCAAAGGTTTCCCATCCTCATGTTGCACTGTGTCGCTGGGGAAAAGCACTTGCGCTGTCACCCTGCGTAGGTAGATCAGTAATCTCAGAGGACCCACCCAGGCCCATCTCAGACCCTCTGAGTTTCCGGCTTCACCTACACAGAGTGAGGGGGCAAGCCCTTTCCCCAGCAACCCACTCTCAGCCCTCCCCCGCCCATCCCAATACAGCCCCTGCTAGTGGGAAGTAATAGTGGAACCCCCCGGGTGCTAATGTGGATATGTCAGGTGATAGTACATTATACCCCTACCCATTCACCTAAAAAAAAAAAAGTGTAAAAAAAAAATGCAGTACACAAGTTTTTAAAGTAATATATTAAGCAACTCCGGTGTCTCTTCTCCTCTCTCCGGGTCTTCTGTCTCCTCCACTGATGTCTTCTGCCGGTTCTTCTCCCCTCTCCGGGTCTTCTGTCTCCTCCACTGATGTCTTCTGCCGGTTCTTCTCCCCTCTCCGGGTCTTCTGTCTCCTTCACTGATATCTTCTGCCAGTTCTTCTCCCCTCTCCGGGTCTTCTGTCTCCTTCACTGATGTCTTCTGCCGCTTCTTCTCCCCTCTCCTTCACTGATGTCTTCTGCCAGTTCTTCTGCCCTCTCCTTCACTGATGTCTTCTGCCAGTTCTTCCCCTCTACGTGTCTTCTGTCTCCTCCGCTGATGTCTTCTGCCGGTTCTTCTCCCCTCTCCGGGTCTTCTGTCTCCTCCACTGATGTCTTCTGCCGGTTCTTCTCCCCTCTCTGGGTCCTCTGTCTCCTCCATTGATGTCTTCTGCCTGTTCTTCTCCTCTCTCCGGGTCTTCTGTCTCCTTCACTGATATCTTCTGCCAGTTCTTCTCTCCTCTCCGGGTCTTCTGTCTCCTCCATTGATGTCTTCTGCCGGTTCTTCTCCCCTCTCTGGGTCTTCTGTCTCCTCCACTGATGTTTTCTACCTCTGCCGGTTCTTCTCCCCTCTCCGGGTCTTCTCCGCTCTCCGCCTCTAGCCCTCTCCGGTTCTTCTCCCTCTGTCCGCTGTCTTCTGCCTCTGCTGGGTCTTCTCCACTGTCTTCTTACTCTTTTGCCAGGTCTTCCGATGTTGACTCAACGTTCTCTCCCGCTCTAATGCCGGGTGCGCGGTGTGTCAATACTTATATTGGCATGGGGCGGGGTCATCCGTAGGCCTGTCCCTTATGATGTCCCTGCAGGGGTATGATGGGCGGTGATGTCATAAGGGGCGGGCCTCCGATGACCATGCCCCATGCCAATATAAGTAGGGGCACACCGCGCGCCCAGCATTAGAGCGGGAGAGAGCGTTGAGTCAACATCGGAAGAAGAACAGAAGAAGAGTGGAGAGCAGAGAACACCTGGAGAGGGGAGAAGAACCAGCAGAGGCAGAAGACATCAGCAGAGGAGGTGGAAGAGCCGGAGAGGGGAGAAGAGACGCCAGAGCTGCTTAATAAATTACTTTAAAAACCTGTGTACTGTGTTTTATTTTTGACACTTTTTTTTTGGTGAATGGGTAGGAGTACAATGTACCCCATACTCATTCACATAGGGTGGGGGGCTGGGATCTGGGGTCCCCCTTGTTAAAGGGGGCTTCCAGATTCCGATAAGCTCCCTGCCCGCAGACCCCTGAGGACCAACGGCAAGGGTTTGTCGGGAAGAGGCCCTTATCCTCATCAACATGGGGACAAAGGTGCTTGGGGGGGGTGCAGGGCCACCCTGCCTCAAAGCACCCACCCCCCATGTTGAGGGCATGTGGCCTGGTTTGGTTCAAGGGGGGGTGCTCGCTCATCCCACACCCCATTTCCTGACCTGCCGGGCTTTGTGCTCAAGTAAGGGTCTGGTATGCATTTTGGGGAGACCCCCACACTTTTTTTCTGGCGTGGGGGGTTCCCCTTAAAATCCATACAGATCGAAGGGCCTAGTTTGCTCTTGGAGGGGAACCCATGCAAATTTTTTTTTTTAATTTGGTGTGGAGTTCCCCCTAAAGATTCATATCAGACAGTGCCTGGTATTGTCAGGGATCAAAGTCGGATCCCTGTTTATTGAAGTTGGGTCCTCAGTTGTATGACTGGCGTGTCGTACGAGTGTGAAAGTGGCCTCAGGCCTTGTTCACACTGCTGTGACCTGAAAATCGCGCGATTTCGCCGCGATGTTTCCGCAATTTCGCGGCCGCGATTTTGCAGTGATTTCAGGGAATGCCTGTATAAACCTGAGGTCCACTGACCTCAACTCGCATCAAAGTCGGACCAAAGTAGTGCAGGGACTACTTTGAAGTTGGTGCGAGTCGTACTAATATGAATGGTTGTCATTGGAAATCATGGGGAACGACTTGTCATGCGACTTTGCAGTCCCAAGTCGCAGGACAAGTCATACAAGTGTGAAAGGGGCCTCAAAGTTGTCTCGAAGTCGACTGGCAAAGTTGTGGCAACTTTCACACTTGTGAAAGTATCGTATTTTATAACCCTCTTGTATTTTATTGTATTGTAACTGTACTGTCTCCCTTTTATATTGTAAAGCGCTGCGTAAACAACCTGTAGCACTATATAAATCCTGTATAATAATAATAATAATAATAATGATATATATATGTAGTGCTACAACCTCAAGATCTAATCACTGGGCACTACTGATTTCCAAGCCATTGGGACCAGACTAGCCACGTGCCAGAAAGTGGTCAGCTAAATTGCCCCACCAAGAGCTGGCCAACATTAATTGCTGGGCACCAGGTATTTACCGCCACCTGCAGGGGTACCCCCACACTAGAAACGACATGCCCACCCGCCTTTGGGGATGTATGCACAAAGTGTACATCAGGACCCTTTGTATTCTTCTCAAGCTGTTTACAGACTCTACTTATGGCAAAGTTGTGGCGACTTTCACACTTGTGAAAGCTCCCTGCCCGCAGACCCCCAACGACCAGCGGCCAGGGTTGTTGGGAAGAGGCCCTCATCCTCATCAACATGGGGACAAAGGTGCTTTGGGGGGGGGGGGGCAGTGTAAAGCATCTCTCTTCTCTTTTATACTCTGTAGCTCCGGTGCAGGTTCATTTGTTTTATTCTTACACTTGATACCGTATTTTGTATTGCTGCTGTAATTATTTTTATATGACTAAATGGTTGTGGAACGAATCATCTGAATTTCCATTATTTCTTATGGGGAGATTTGCTTTGATATACGAGTGCTTTGGATTACAAACATGTTTCTGGAACAAATTATTCTCCAAGGTTTTACTGAATTACATTTTTTGTTTTTTTGGCTTAATCTTGCTTTAGGAAACAAGCAGGTGAAGAATCAAATATAAATGTGGATCTGTATTAAACAATTTTGCAGTCAGAATGTTATTTTAATAAGTCCTAATATTATATAAAATGATTTTCCATCAACTTTTATTTCAGTCTTTATATAATAAGACAAAATAAAAAGTCTAGTAAATTCCGGCAGTGACTTCTCCATTAGCGGGCTCCGGATCTGTCGCGGGCGGAGTTGCTGCAAAGGCCAGATGATCAGATTAGCTTCTTGTAATCTATTTTTAAGGAAAAGTTCTGTAGGAGATTTATTGATCTTAATAACTTAATGCAGAGCAGTGCTGCCCCTCCCCCCCATTGCATCACAACGACATTGATGGGAAACATTGTCACTCTCTCTATGGAGTTCATATAAATAATGTTGATTCAGCATTTATAGTTCTGTATCTGGGTATGAAGCTATCATCCAACACACAAATATATCGTACAAATACATTTCTCTGAGCACCCCGATCCATATTGGTGATGACACCGTGCTATCTGCACCCAATGCAATGAATGCCAATGGGATGGAAGACAGAAGACGATCAATCATACTTCTGATAAACGACCGACCTCCATGCTACGGGGAAGAGCAAAAAAATGCAACTTCTACAAACACACATTCATATATTTCTTCACCGATTGGAGGAATAATGCGGTATATAGTATACATAGATATACAGTATATATTATACATAGGTATATAGTATACATAGATATACAGTATATAGTATACATAGATATACAGTGTATAGTATACATAGATATATAGTATATAGTATGCAAAGATATACAGTATATAGTATACATAGATATACAGTATATAGTACACATAGATATACAATATATAGTATACATAGATATACAGTATACAAAGATAATATACATGGTTATACATATAGTGGGTGCAACTGGACCTGTTCTGTTCTTTTCAACTTCACTTCACCTGCTGAAGACAATATAGTCCCTCTGATGCTTATATTAATAATAAGAATTTATCATATAATATCAACATGGATGGCCTCCACTTCCTTAAATTAAGTCTCTCCAAAACAGAGCTGATAATATAAAGCCCCCCCCCCCCCATGACTTTTCCATCAAGGTCAAAAATGCAAACATCAGTCCCTCCCCTCATACCAGGGTATTCAGTGTAATCCCTGACTCTGACTTCTCCTTTCATCCCCAAATCCAATCGTCAAAATCTTGTAGACTTCACCTCCGTAACATCTCCAAAACTCACCCCTTTTTAACCAATGAGACCACCAAGCTACTCATTCCCTCCCTTGTTATCTCTCACCTTGACTATTGCATCTCCCTCCTCGTTGTCCTCCATCCCTCTCCTTTTTTTTTTTTGAGTTTGGTCATATTCACTTTTTGGCTACACCCTCCTGGCACAAAGTTGGAGAGTACCTCTCTTTATAGGTTTACTTTGCAGGACTTCTATGACCATCCATTTTTGGTATACCCTCTCTGCCAATCCCTCCACTGACATCCATTCAGTGTCCTCCACCTCTCTCTGCCAATCCCTCCACTGGCCTCCATTCAGTGTCCTCCGCCCCTCTCTACCAATCCCTCCATTGGTCTCCACTCAGTGTCCTCCACCC
Organism: Lithobates clamitans; assembly: GCA_037952925.1. Classification (NCBI taxonomy): domain Eukaryota; kingdom Metazoa; phylum Chordata; class Amphibia; order Anura; family Ranidae; genus Lithobates; species Lithobates clamitans. The sequence goes on along the minus strand of JBBGZY010002665.1, from coordinate 89,245 downwards.
CTCTCTGCCAATCCCTCCACTGGCCTCCAGTCAGTGTCCTCTACCCCTCTCTACCAATCCCTCCACCAGCTTCCATTCAGTGTCCTCCACCCCTCTCTGCCAATCCCTCCACTGGCCTCCACTCAGTGTCCTCCACCCCTCTCTGCCAATCCCTCCACTGGCCTCCACTCAGTGTCCTCCATCTCTCTCTGCCAATCCCTCCACTGGTCTCCATTCAGTGTCCTCCACCCCTCTCTACCAATCCCTCCACTGGCCTCCATTCAGTGTCCTCCACCCCTCTCTGCCAATCCCTCCACTGGCCTCCATTCAGTGTCCTCTACCCCTCTTTACCAATCCCTCCACCAGCTTCCATTCAGTGTCCTCCACCCCTCTCTGCCAATCCCTCCACTGGCCTCCACTCAGTGTTCTCCACCCCTCTCTACTAATCCCTCCACTGGTCTCCACTCAGTGTTCTCCACCCCTCTCTGCCAATCCCACCACTGGCCTCCATTCAGTGTCCTCCACCCCTCTCTGCCAATCCTTCCACTGGTCTCCATTCAGTATCCCCCACCCCTCTCTGCTAATCCCTCCACTGGTCTCCATTCAGTCTCCTCCACTCCTCTCTACCAATCCCTACACTGGCTCCCGATTGTCGCAGTGAATTCAATTCATGATACTAACAACATCATACAAAGCCATTCACAACTCTGCCCTGAACTACATCACCAAACTTGTCCCCAACTATCACCCAAACCGTCCTCTCCGTTCCTCTCAAGACCTCCTGCTCTCAAGGTCCCTTGTCTCCTCCCTCAATGCTTGTTTCCAGGATTTCTCCAGAGTCTCTCCTATCCTCTGGAACTCTCTACCTTAATCTGTCCAGTTATCTCCTACTCTAGCTGCCTCCAGGCGATCCCTAAAAACCCTTTTCTTCAGGGAAGCCTATAACGCCTCCAACTAATCTTTTACCACTTCCATCAGCTCATTCCCCACAGTTATAACCTTTTGTACCACCTGCCCCACCCTATTAGATTGTAAGCTCTTCTGAGCGGGGCCCTCCTAACCCTCTTGTATTTTATTGTATTGTAACTGTACTGTCTCCCTTTTATATTGTAAAGCGCTGCGTAAACAGCCTGTAGCACTATATAAATCCTGTATAATAATAATAATAATGATATATATATATATGTAGTGCTACAACCTCAAGATCTAATCACTGGGCACTAGTGATTTCCAAGCCATTGGGACCAGACTAGCCACATGCCAGAAAGTGGTCAGCTAAATTGCCCAACCAAAAGTTGGCCAATGTTAATTGCTGGGCACCAGGTATTTACCGCCACCTGCAGGGGTACCCCCGCACTAGAAACGACATGCACACCCGCCTTTGGGGATGTATGTACAAAGTGTACATCAGGACCCTTTGTATTCTTCTGAATCTGTTTACAGACTCTACTTATCCGGTTGTAGTTTAATTTAGCCTTGCCAAAACCTTTTAACTAGTGGGTAACCTTATATAACTAGTGGGTGATAGTTCTCCTTTAGAGCACCCCTAAAGGAGAACTAAAGTGAAAACTTTTTTTTTCTTCATTTTGGTCAGAGTAAGGGAGGGTTATAACCCCTGTCAGATTTTTTCTGCCCCTCCTGAGACCTCACAAAACAGCAACCCACCACATAAGATGCCTCAGGGGCAAGGCTGGGAACTCTCCTTGCTGTGGGAAGAGAAGGCAGGGGAAAGCTGTCATAGACTTTGGGCTGCAGGAGAATCATTGCCTGAAGAAATCTGCGTTTTAATGTGTTCTTAAAGCAGATCCTAGCATTATTGCTAATGAAATTCAAAAAACAGTATTCAATTATGATCGATTGTTCAATAATATGAATTTCTTACTGTTTATTCCTCCATTTGTGGCCGTTTCCATCATGAATGTGTGCATGTGAAGCCCAATCAAGATCGCTTCCTGGAATAGCTTTTGAGAGGTGCATGCTGGGTAACTAGCATGCACCTCTGGATCTCGCGCATGCGCGATTCAAACGGCGGCCATAGCGTAGACTCCTGGGAAATTATGACACATCATTTCACAGGAGCATAGGCAAGGGAGGAAGTCAAGAGGAGCTCTGCGGACCAGGCAGTGGCAGATTACGAGGACTACATAGCAACAAGGCCTTTCTGGGAAGTATGAAAAAAAAAATTCCTCCAAATGTTTTTTTCTAGGTTAAAAGGAGTCTTTTAATGCAAAACAATTTTTTAGGGTGGAACTCCGCTTTAAGTTACCCAGACAGAGCCGGTCACTAATTGCTTTTGGCTTCTTATGCATGAGTTAGTCCTATGGGGGAACTGGACTGTCTGGGGTGGTCATTGTCATGATAATAGGACTAGCTCTACTGTCTAAAGTGACCATTGTGTGAGATAATGGGAGTTGCCCTTATCTGATGGTTTTCTGTATAAATTCTGTGTGTTTCTCCGATAAAGCAGTTCTTATTTTAGTTCAATCCAAGACTGGTGTTGTCTGGTTCTTGGGGTTTCTATAACCAGATCCATTGGCCTCGTGTTTCAGGACTTGGGAAGCAGCTTCTTGGTGGGAATACCCAACAGGGAATCCGGAGTCCGTCACAGAAGCAATCAAACTCTCAGCCTGTGAAGCCCAGAACTGACCAAGCCGAACAATCTCCTGCTCTCCTGGTTATAGAAGAAGCCAAAAATAAAAAAAATATACCTAGCAGCCTAACTAGGAGGGTCTTACATCTTCTTGTTAGCATTGACTATGACAGTGAGCAGCAGAGCACACCCATGACATCATCTTTGTGCCATCACGTCTCTGGTTTGAGAAATGAGACAGGCACAATATTTTAATATTTTAGTATTTCAGTACCTGAGAATGTCTGATTTCCAGAGAGATGTTTTAGAATAGATTCGGCGCAGCGACTGGCGGGGGTGATCTGTCTCAAGGTTCGCCGCGACGCCAATAATGCTTCTACAATGGAACACAACAGGAAAGTCGGAAATTTAAATGAAAACAACAAACTTCCAACCAGCAATCAGCGGATTACAGAAGGGTAAGGTGGGGCTCAGTAATATTAATCGCTTTTTAATTTCAGGTTGTCGCAGGAGTTCTCAGAACTGGCAGCAAGATGCCGGAATATTCTGGCACAGAGCTGTCGGCACAGGTGTGGGGATTGGGCTGTTCCTGGCAAAGGATGTGCTTACAGAACGGGGGGAGGGGGTGAGGGGGTGAGGGGGGTAGTCTTAGGGCTCAGTTTATAGGTAGTGTTGAGTTTATATTAGTTTTGGTTTAAGTTTTAGGATTAGGATATATATTGGGGTTAACGTTAAATGCTAAGTGTTGCTTTGGAGTAAAAAGTTGGGATTGGGTTTAGGGTTAAAGATTATGTGTTAGGGTTAGGGGTTATTATTAGGGGTTGGGGTTAATGTTATTTTATGTATTTATTTTTAATCATCATTATTATTATTATTAATGATATTATTGTTATCATTTATTTATGTATTTTATTATTTAAATATATTGATAATTATATATTATTTCATTTGAGAAGGAAAACGTAGCAAAACGTGCAAATCAAGTGTTACCATGCATTTCTATGGAACCAAAAAAACGTAAAAAAAAAGGAACCTTGGGCATCTGCCCAATTTCGAGCTAAAAAAAAAAAAAAGCTCCAGAACTTTTTTGAGCTTCAGACGTTTGGCTTCCGGTGACTTGTAGTGGAGATTTGAACCAACTCCATAGAGAATAATTGATTTTTTTCTCCTCCAGCATTTTGGAGCTTCAAGGTAAATAAGGGACCCAAGGCGTGTGCACATAAACATACATGCCCTGGGAGCCTAGCTAAGCATGCAAGAATGTATGGGCTCGCGCAGCTGCATAGGAACGTGTTCACATCGGCATGCGTGTGGACGCACAGACATGTCCACCACAGGTAATGGTGCCTAGCGTAATAATATGAATGAAACATAAGGACTCTATTTTAATAATTCCCATCATTGGATTTGTTCCGGCTATAGTCTCTCCTTGCTTCTGGTTTCAGGTTGTATATGATTATGTAGGAATATCTGTATAATAGCATACACCCTATAGTGTGTATTTATGGTCAAGCCCTTTCAAGTTTGTATCTCCTGTTTATCAAAGGAAATCAACTTCATTTTATGACTAAATGATCAGGTGTCCAGTTTACTGTTTTTTGGTATCTCTACTTCAAAGTCTATCTCTTCTTGTCACTAAGACCACACCCCCCCCTCCCTTTTCTTTTCATCTGTATACTATATAAGCTGGATGATCTCCCATTAAAGACAGAGACCCTATGAATACACATCTTGCTTGCTTCCTGTATTTTTGGGGTGTCTCCCGGTACCAAGGGTCCAAGTGGCTTGCCAAATTAATCAAGGATGGCCGTCCAGAACCAGAATTCCTTTCACCTAGTGGACTATTTAAACCTGGGTCCTACATGGCATCATTGCTGGATGGTCTTTCAGCTTGTATCTCTATTATCCTTCATCCTGAATCTCCTTGGCTCTGTCATTGACCCGGCTTTCATCTGACCCGCCTCTGGACTTCCCCTGCCAGTTTATGTCGGGTGCCTACCTGTGTTACTGACCTCGGCCTGAACTCTTGACTACGATTTTGCTTATCCATTCTGTACCTCTTTGCCTTGATGTTGCCAACCTCTGCTTGTCTCGGAGCTTGATCCTGCTCGTGATTTGTCCCGGCTGTTACCAAACTCGGCTTGTGATACGGCTCGGCTCTCTACTGGTCTGGGTAAAAATCAAGGTGCCCTCATTGCTGTGCTTCTGCTACCTGACACCAGAGAGCCCAAATTCAAGTCTTCAGTTCCAGCTTCTTGACACCTGTGGCCTTCCATCATCCTAGCAGTCCCTGTCCCACCTTCCAGGGGTGCTCCAGTTAGAATTGTGCAAGAGGCCACCCTCATCATCTCCAGCTTCTTATACAGATACAAGAAACCCTGGCTGGACCACCCAAACCTTGCTCCTCCCACCCAGCCGGCCTTCCCTGGGTCACCCTCCTTCATTCTGCACCCTCCTCCATTCTGCACCTGGCTTTCAAGTTCTTCAAAGTCTGATTTATGTCAAATGTTTGATTTACTGTGGGAACCATCTTAGTATGACGTTTTGTAGCAGCCGTCTCTCATTTATTTATCTTTGTCCTTTTCTTCTCATGGCGTTGAATGATCCCCCGCCGGCCTGTTTGTATTGCTGCAAAATGTATGCGTTCAGAACAAAGGTTAACCTTTTTAACAATTTACATTGTGGGTTGTAAGAGACGGAACGCGGTGGATTCCTATTCATAGCTCATACAAAATGAGCTCATTCAACTGCCGGAGAAAAAAAAAAAAAAATTTCCCCTGCAAACCACTCCTTAAATTTTCACAGCGATCTGCGGGAATGTAAAGGAGTCCAACAAAGGATGATAATAATTATTATAATGAGGCAGCACAAGCTGTAATTGAATTGAAGGACTACATTACCAAAGCAAATTACCGGTGAAACATTTCTGACGCCTTCTTGTAAGCAGAGAAAAATTCCCTTTATGTACCGGCAAACAAAGGATCCAGTTTACGTTACAAAGAGGACATTCACGTGTGCGGAAAGACTTATCTCCAACGCCTGCATGTATAAAGAAGAGAAGGTGGCCATTTATGGGGGAAAACAATAACAATCTGGACACATTGGTGAAATCCATGTATGTGTTGTTTTTTTTTCCTTTGTTGGCTGAACTGGATGGACTTGTGTCTTTTTCAACCAGGTTAACTATGTAACTATGTGAACTGGTTGACCTTCCAAAAGGATTCTGCGATTTCAGGCGCAGTTAGGTCTGTGACCTCACTTCTTCATTACAAGCTTGAAGGTATCTGGTGTGTGTGTCTTCCTTCCAGGGGGCTAAAACCAAGTGAAGAGACAATGTCGGTAGACCCTGTTATGGTCTTGGGTTGTTACCTCTGTGATAGTATCAACGAGGACATTCAGCAGAAAACACTTGGATGGAGAGAGAGGAATGCCTGGTATAAAAGAGAGCCTCACTTGAGGGTCTGTTTGAGAACTTTATTGAAGATAACAAGTCGAACTGGATGAACTTGTGTCTTTTTTTTTAACCATGTAACTATGTAACTATGTGAACTGGTTGACCTTCCAAAGGATTCTGTGATTTCAGACACAGTTAGGTGACCTCACTTGTTCAGTACAATCTTGTAGGTATCTAGTGTGTATGTGAGTGACAGTGCTGGACCAATGAAACCAAAGCTTGGTATTGATGGATGTACTGTGGGGCGAGTTTTCCTTTCAGGGTGCTAAAACCCAATGAGGAGACAATGTCAGTAGACCCTGTCATGGTCTTGGGTTGCTACCTCTGCAATAGCAGCAACAAGGACGTTTGACAGAAAATACTTTGATGGATATAGAGTGCTTGGTATAAAAGATAATCTTACTTGAGGGTCTATTTGAGAAGTTTATTGAAGATAACAAGTGAAGTCAATGCATTTTGGGAAAATGCCTCAACTTTCCTCAGGGTTAGTCTGTGAGCAAACAAGCCCTGAGAAAAGGGAGGTATTTTCCATGAAATGTGTTGGCCATACCAATTATCTCCCCTTACTTCTTCCGGGCTAGCCAGTTTTATCTCACACACTAGCCCTGGTAAAAGTTAAGCCATTTTTCCTGAAACACTAAGTCAACTTTGACCATACCTGTTGCCTTCAATAAACTTCCAAAAATAGACCCTTGAGTGAGATGAACGTTTTATAAGGTGTTCCTCTATACCCATCTAAGCCAATGCAAGCTTGGTCAAGGACCACCTCTCAGTCTGGGATTGAATAATGAAGGAACAGCATTTAATTTATGAGGTCAACCCTCTGCCCCCTCCTTCTGCCCCCAGCTTCTATGAGTTATATGAACACTCTACAATGCTGGTTGGCAAGCAGTGCTTCCCTTCTTCTCCTCATCCTGCTACAGGAGGCTGAGAAAGACAGCAATGGAGGTACCTATATTATCGGTATTTAAAAAAAGAAGTACATTCAATCATTTTGAAGAGGAACTCCGGTCATTTTTGCAAAAATTAAAAGTCAACAGCAACAAATCCTGCCCAGGAGTCCAGCACTGTCTTCACCCAGCCCGCTCTGGATCCTTGGTGCCGCCATCTTCGATCCTCGCTGTGCTGTCAGATTGGCCCCGCAGCCTATTGGGATGTTTGATGGTTCCCAGGAGGTTGTGGGCATGGGGATGAGTGGGGCAAACTTACATAATTCTTGCCTAGGTGGAGAGGTACCTGGAAGTAGGTACCTGCTCCCCAAAAAAATAAATCATTCAAATATGGAAGAGGAAGGAGGAGGGGGGGGGGGCAAAATAGCAGTACTTTCACTTTGGAGTGAAGATCCACTTTAAATGAATGCATATTAATGTGTAGTCAAGTGCAGATAGCCTTCCATCTTCTAGGTCAGTGGTTCTCAACCCTGTCCTCAAGTACCCCCAACAGGCCATGTTTATCTTACACAGGTGCTTTAAACCAGAGTCAATGGCTTGGTATTTTGGACAGCTATTTTATCTAAGAGAAATTCTCAAAACATGGCCTGTTGGGGGTACTTGAGGACAGGGTTGAGAACCTCTGCTCTAGTTGGTCTGGTGTGATTGTTGCAGGGAAAGGGGAGCCTTGTAATGGGACTAGTCCCTTAGAGATTCCATTTAGTGACCTGAGAGGGGAAGGTGGTCCGATTGGACACAGAACTCTTAAGAGACTTTGGCAGCTAGGGAACCTTGTAAATAAGAGACTCCACGTCATTTTGGCGTGCTTCTGGCAAGTAAATGGTCAGGGACCCACTTGTGAGGTTAGGTGCTCAGCTCAGGGCAGGCCCCTTCTTCACTTCATACACTGCGGTAGGCGGTATGGAGTGCATGTCCCGGTAAAGAATCCTCATTCCTCCCCTGCTAACCAAAGACGTCCTCTGGTAACTCACCTGATTATCACTGAGACTGTATTTCCTCTATATCACTACATACCAGTGTAGAGAACGTTTGTTACCTCCACCAAGTTGGCTAAAGATTTAGATAAAGGATATCAGTGCAATATATATTGTGTGAGAGCAATCCCTCCCAAACAACATACCTAATACAGGCCCTGCGTGTACAAATGTGTTTAATGTAATCAATTCCAGGCTTTTATATCTACCTGAAGTTCAGGTTTCCTGAAGACCATTATACACCAGTTTGGGCATTTATCTAGTTGCAGGCTGTATTTGAACTCTATAATTTTATGGCTATGAATGCTCGCAGATGCACCACCAATCGTGTGCACACATTCAAAATTCTGCCAAAAAGTGTACATTCCGCACTGGCAAGATAAATATACCGACGTGACAAGTCTAGAGACCAGCTTTCCTACCATGATCACTGTTGGTTCACAATGATCACCTGAAGAAAAACTATTTTTACAATACACTGCTGGATCTAAAGATCTACCTTACTTTCCTCCTACGGAAACAGAAAGACAATCTGTAAACTAGTGGGCATAACGTGCTTAATACCTTACATAAGTCGGTAAATTTGACATGTTGCAGAGTAACTTTTCCTCTTCTGCCGCGTACACACAATCGGGATTTTGGTCGGAAAAAGATATGATGGCTTTACCAACGGGATTCCGCTCAAGCTTGCCTTGCATACACGCGGTCACACAAAAGTTCTCTGAACTTTCGACCGTCAAGAACGCGGTGACGTACAACACTACGACGAGCCGAGAAAATGAAGTTCAATGCTTCTGAGCATGCGTCGAATTGTTTCTGAGCATGCATGATTTTTTTTTTGCGCGTCCGAATTGCATACAGAGGATCGTTTTTTCGGATAGGAACTTTTTCTGACCGAAAAATAGAGGACCCGCTCTCAATCTTTTGCTGGCTGGAATTCCGCCAGCAAAAGTCCGATGGAGCATACACACGGTCGCATTTTCCGACCAAAAGCTCACGTCGGTCTTTTGCTGGCGGCATTTCCGATCGTGTGTACGGGGCATAACTCTTCTTCTTGTTTTACATTGCAGGTAAATAATGGATTCCAAGCAAAAGCAATGTTCTGTCATTGAGTTGTTGATAAGGGAGGGGTGCAGGCTGTCTGACATCCACAGAAGGCTACAGAATGTTTATGGAGATGACACCATTGAGAAGAGTCGTCAATATCAAGACATTGCTCATCCATGGTGTCATCTCCATAAACATTCTGTAGCCTTCTGTGGATCAAAAAAGAAGAGTTACTCTACCAGCATGTGAAATTTGAATGACCGATGTAAGATCTGAATCTAGGGCAGTTTAGTTTGTCCCCACCTTTCACCTACACCAGTCGTCAGTTTACTTGATAGAGGGGGCCACAAGTGTGGCCCCCAACATCACCAAGGAGTACGCACATAAAATTCTGTGAATATTCATTATCAGAAACAGCAGACACACAACAGAATATAGTCAAAGAGTAGCGGTTTGATACAAGAGATGTTCAGAGACTGTGGACATGCTATCGGAGATGTTGAAAACTGGGTACATGCTCCAGGAGACCATCAAAAAACTGGAGACATATGTAGCACCCTCTAGTGTACAGTTTAGAGTGAGGAAAAATGGATGTTGACTCCCAGTAGCCTGTGCGAGTCTGGTTAATTGGTTGGGGTTACTGTAGGTCAGTCTGGAGGGCTCTACAGGTCAGGTCTCTGGTACCTCTCCCTGGTTCTAGAAGCTTCTGGAAGTTTCTGAAAGCTAGTGTGTCGAGGCAAATAGGCCATGATCTACATATTTATGGCAACCTGGCCAATCCCCAGGCCTGGCAGGGTAGCTGAGTCAGGCCATAAATATTGTGGAGCCTGGCCAGCAGGAGTGGTTGGAATCTGGTGGAAGATGGAGTGCTGAGGCTGTGTTGTCTGGCCTGGGAGTAGACCCCAGGACTGAGGGGGCTCTGCCTCTAGCTTGGGAGCTAAGGAAGGAAGGAAGAAGGACAGAGAGATCTACACTACCCTACAGTCTTTTCTAGGGAGCACCCTGGCTTGCTTGAGAGGACCAGGACAACAGGAGGCCTAAACAGCAGTCTTTTCAAAAGCAGCAGGATTTCCAGGGACAGTGTGAGCACCTCTACACCCCCGGGGCCCTAAAAAGGGAGAGAGCTGCCAGATGCGATATCCAGCAAGCTTTGCAGGAACAGTGCCAACAGCTAAACTCAATCCCTTGTCTTGGGACATTTTACAAGGCAGCAAGGTGGGCTGATATTTTCATTTAAGGGGACATTGCTAAATTCAACTAAGGGGACACAGGGATCCTACAAGAGGAATTCTTCTTTGCCAAATCAAGAGAGTCTGTTAGTGTTCCAGAGGGAATACAGGAATACAGACCAGGATTTACCATTTCTCAGTGTACAGAGTGAAGGAAATTGTCCTAGTCTTGCTCCTTTCAAGCATCCCATAATCCCTATACTCCATCCAAGTTATTTTACCCCAATAAAATAACAAAAACAAGCCAGTGGACTGTTTACTGTCCCCGAATGAAAGTTGGAAAAAGTCGTGTTGCCTGGCTGTGAAGGAATGGGGGGGGGGGGGCAAAATCCAACGCCCTAGAATGGGCCATAATATTAATGTAGCCAGTCATTGGAATTTGGTACATCAGAAAAATACTTCAAGTTTAGTGATCCAGGTTGTTGAGAAGATATCCTTGCCAGTCAGAGGAAGAGACATATTCAGAATATTATGTAAAAGAAGAGAGGTATACTGGATCTTTTTTAACACCAAAAAAACCGGGGGAGTAAATCATGAATGGGACATTTCCCATTTTTAGGAGTAAGTAGGATGGAGAAGGACCTGGGGGTCCTAGTAGATGATAGGCTCAGCAATGGCATGCAATGCCAAGCTGCTGCTAACAAAGCAAACAGAACATTGGCATTAAAAAGGGGATCAACTCCAGAGATAAAACGATAATTCTCCCGCTCTACAAGACTCTGGTCCGGCCGCACCTGGAGTATGCTGTCCAGTTCTAGGCACCAGTCCCCAGGAAGGATGTACTGGAAATGGAGCGAATACAAAGAAGGGCAACAAAGCTAATAAAGGGTCTGGAGGATCTTAGTTATGAGGAAAGGTTGTGAGCACTGAACTTATTCTCTCTGGAGAAGAGACGCTTGAGAGGGGATATGATTTCAATATACTAATACCGGACTGGTGACCCCACAATATATAAATACTGGACTGGTGACCCCACAATATATAAATACCGGACTGGTGACCCCACAATATACAAATACCGTACTGGTGACCCCACAATAGGGAGAAAACTTTTTCCTGAAAGGGAACATAACAAGACTCGTGACCACTCACTAAAATTAGAAGAAAAGAGTTTCAACCCTAAACTACGTAGAGGGTTCTTTACTGTAAGAGCGGCAAGGATGTGGAATTCCCTTCCACAGGCGGTGGTCCCAGCGGGGGGCATCGATAGTTTCAAGAAACTATTAGATAATCACCTGAATGACCGCAACATGCAGGAATATACAATGTAATACTGACATATAATCACACACATAGGTTGGACTTGATGGACTTGTGTCTTTTTTTCATCCTCACCTACTATGTAACTATGTGTTACTTCCTAGACTCTAATGTCATTGCATTTAGATGTAAATATGGAGGCTTTTGATAATCCATATTAGCCGCATATCGGTGAATAGTTTGCTGTTAGCCAATAATACCCGACTGAAAGACATCCACCAGTCATCGGAAGGTTATACATCACATCTATAAAGTGAATTTGTTACATTCATTTAGGGTGGGACAGGCAAATAAACGATCTTTCAATTGATCAAACAGCATCTCTATATGTATGTCTCTGAGCGTTTCTTCCTGGGATCATCGTGTCTATCTGCTTCTTTGCATTCATCTATTTCTTTCCAGTCTTCCTGTTATAATATGTATATTTGGAAGGTGTTCTCGATGTCCGCAGGGGGTGTATTGGATGCTTGTACACAATGGATTGGATTATATCGATGAACGTCTTGTTTGTGGGTGGAAGTTTGGTCTTCATACATTTATCTGCTCCTTTTATCACGGGGATAACAGCAGATTTTTCATGCTGTGATGTGTGTTGTGAATCCTGATTGCCTGCGGGTGTTTTTGTGTCAGAAATTGTGTTTACCTACCTGTGCATGCGCAAGAGTAATACATATATATTTTTTCTTATATACATGTTTACATGAATATTTTAGTGCTGGGCATGCACAAGTTTTTTCTGCCAGGAAACTCCGCAGGCATTTTATCAAAGTACTTCTACATATATACATACATATGTCAATGGAAAGGTTTTTAGATAAGTTTTTGTTTCTAAGAAGCTCCCCTGAGTGGGATGTTTTTCCACTAGTTTAGGTTTTTTTTATATTATACACACATTACGTTACATTCCTGGTCTTTATATTTATAGGGTTTGTTTCATTCATTCTTTTCCTGAGAGTTCATTCTGTGATCACGTGAAGGAGAAGTCCAGCTCAATCATCTCAACATCAATTTAGAACATCGTCTCACCTGTAGCCGGCGTTCACCATTTCTAATTATACACATTTACGGTTTTGCCTTCATATATAAATGTCATTGTTTTAAAACTTAGCTATGAATAAGCACCTGCTATAACGGTGTGAAACGCGTCAGTGGTTTTATCCTTGCTGTATGGATTTATCATAACAATAAAGAAATCGTTTTCACTGCAATACGGCCATCCAAACCTTTTTGTACAGTTCTTGAATAACAGAAGTCTATGGGTCAGTACAGGTAATAACAGAAGTCTATGGGTCAGTACAGGTAAGAACAGAAGTCTATGGGTCAGTACATGTAATAACAGAATTCTATGGGTCAGTACAGGTAATAACAGAAGTCTATGGGTCAGTACAGGTAATAACAGAAGTCCATGGGTCAGTACAGGTAATAATGGAAGTCTATGGCTCAGTACAGGTAATAACAGAAGTCTATGGGTCAGTACAGGTAATAACAGAAGTCTATGGGTCAGTACAGGTAATAACAGAAGTCCATAGGTCAGTACAGGTAATAACAGAAGTCTTTGGCTTAGTATAGGTAATAACAGAAGTCTATGGGTCAGTACAGGTAATAACAGAAGTCTATGGGTCAGTACAGGTAATAATAGAAGTCTATAGGTCAGTACAGGTGATAACAGAAGTCTATGTCTCAGTACAGGTGATAATGCAAGAAAAAAAGGGGGTTGGGGACTTTATATGAAGCAAATGAGTAGTGGAGGAAAATTGATATAAAATATTTATTCATATTGATATCACAGCATACAATCATTTTTCATTTTATGTATATGCGTCTGAGACGTGCAAAGATTAAACAAAACACATTGTAACAGAGTATATATAACAACGCATGATCAGGATAATAGATGTATAAGTAAATAAACAAAAAGGAGATGGTATGAGCATGTACCACAGGCACCATGCCCGCCGCTGGCACATGCACCCACAAGAAATCTGTGTTCCTACAGAATAGGTATATAAACATCATACAGTATAATGATAGTAGGTAAATCAATAAATAATGGTCCGTGTAGCTGTAGCATCGAGTAAAGCTCTACGCGTTTCGTGGGTTTACCCACTCGTCAGGAGCAGATGCAGCAAGCAGTTCTATAAAATATACATAAAAAGATGTAAAGGACTATATTCTGAAAGAAAAATTTCTCAAAAATGTACTTCAGCTAGAGACACTCACCAACCCGGACCAGAATTGCAGCGCGGGATAGCCGGTACATGGTCGGCCGAGAACATACCCCCCGCATGGGAGCTGAGGCGGCATAGTGCACGGATGCAACATCAGAAGGTGACAGGGGCGTGTAGTGAAGTGAATAGAAAATCCATGTGGCAATAGTTGAATATATTCCATATAACAGGAGTATCTGGAAATAAATTATTGGATATGTGTATAATTATAACAACCTTTTCTGAGTAGGAGTAATGATTTTATATGTAAATAGATCCAATGTAGCTCCACAGGAAAGAAAAATGTAGTAGGGATAGTACCTAAAAATATGGGAATATATATTAAGTAATGGGTATTTACTCATACCATCTCCTTTTTGTTTATTTACTTATACATCTATTATCCTGATCATGCGTTGTTATATATACTCTGTTACAATGTGTTTTGTTTAATCTTTGCACGTCTCAGACGCATATACATAAATTGAAAAATGATTGTATGCTGTGATATCAATATGAAAAAATATTTTATATCAATTTTCCTCCACTACTCATTTGCTTCCCAAACCCCCTTTTTTTCTTGCATTTAATATAGGGATGGAGGCACCTTTGGGTACCTCATCTAAAGTCCCAACTCCCCCTTCATTGTATACAGGTAATAATAGAAGTCTATGGGTCAGTACAAGTAATAATATAAGTCTATGGGTCAGTGCATGTAATAACAGAAGTCTATGGGTCAGTGTAGGTGATAACAGAAGTCTATGGGTCAGTACAGGTAATAACAGAAGTCTATGGGTCAGTACAGGTAATAACAGAAGTCTATGGGTCAGTACAAGTAATAACAGAAGTCTATGGGTCAGCATAGCTCCCAACTGTCCCTGATTTTGAGGGACTGTCCCTGATTTGGAGTGATGTCCCTCTGTCCCTCATTCCTCCTCATTTGTCCGTCATTTTAGTCTGATTTATATAGATGTTTTTAAAATGCACTTTTTATCTATCAAAAAGTATTTTCCAGCACTAAACCTTTCATCTGATTTCTAAATTGCTGCATTTGTAAATTCCAAAAGCCAATATAAAGGAATAGTAGTGGTAAAAAAGCAATTGTGGGTTTAACCAATCTTGTTTTTTTTTGTAAAATTCTCCTTTTAGGGGGCGTGACAGGGGGTGTGTCCTATGCCTGCATGCTTTTGCTGATAGGTGTCCCTCATTCTCATCTCAAAAAGTTGGGAGGTATGGGTCAGTACAGGTAATAACAGAAGTCTATGGGTCAGTGCAGGTAATAACAGATGTCTATGGGTCAATACAGGTAATAACAGAAGTCTATGGGTCAGTACAGGTAATAACAGAAGTCTATGGGTCAGTACAGGTAATAACAGAAGTCTATGGGTCAGTACAGGTAATAACAGAAGTCTATGGATCAGTACAGGTAATAATAGAAGTCTATGGGTCAGTACAGGTAATAACAGAAGTCTATGGGTCAGTACAGATAATAACAGAAGTCTATGTGTCAGTACTAGGGATGAGCTTCGAGTTCGAGTCGAACATCGGCTGTTTGCAAGTTCGCCGAACAGCGAACAATTTGGGGTGTTCGCGGCAAATTTGAATGCCACGGAACACCCTTTAAAAGTCTATGGGAGAAATCAAAAGTGCTAAAGGCTTTAAAGGCTTGTATGCAAGTTATTGTCATAAAAAGTGTTTGGGGACCCGGGTCCTGCCCCAGGGGACATGGATCAATGCAAAAAAAAGTTTTAAAAACGGCTGTTTTTTCAGGAGCAGTGATTTTAATAATGCTTAAAGTCAGACAATAAAAGTGTAATATTCCTTTAAATTTCGTAGCTGGGGGGTGTCTATAGTATGCCTGTAAAGGGGCGCACGTTTCCCGTGTTTAGAACAGTCTGACAGCAAAATAACATTTCAAAGGAAAAAAGGCATTTAAAACTACTCACGGCTATACTGAATTGCCGGTCCGACAATACACATAAAAGTTCATTGATAAAAACAGCATGGGAATTCCCCACAGGGGAACCCCGAACCAAAAAAAAAAAATGACGTGGGGGTCCCCCTAAATTCCATACCAGACCCTTATTCGAGCACGCAACCTGGCAGGCAACAGGAAAAGAGGTGGGACGAGAGAGCGCCCCTCCCGTCCTGGACCGTACCAGGCCACATGCCCTCAACATTGGGAGGGTGCTTTGGGGTAGCCCCCCAAAACACCTTGTCCCCATGTTGATGAGGACAAGGGCCTCATCCCCACAACCCTGGCCGGTGGTTGTGGGGGTCTGCGGGCAGGGGGCTTATCAGAATCTGGAAGCCCCCTTTAACAAGGGGACCCCCAGATCCCGCCCCCCGTGTGAAATGGTAAGGGGGTACTTTTTTTTTTCTACCATTTCACTAAAAAACTGTCAAAAATGTTAAAAATGACAAGAGACAGTTTTTGACAATTCCTTTATTTAAATGCTTCTTCTTTCTTCTTTCTTCTATCTTCCTTCATATTCTTCTTCTTCTTCTGGTTCTTCTGGCTCTTCTGGTTCTTCCTCCGGTGTTCTTGTCCAGCATCTCCTCCGCGGCGTCTTCTATCTTCTTCTCCTCAGGCCGCTCCGCACCCATGGCATAGGGGGAGGCTCCTGCTCTTCTCTTCATCTTCTTCTCTTCTTCATCTTCTTCTTCATCTTCTTCTCTTCTTCATCTTCTTCTCTGGGCCGCTCCGCATCCATGCTGGCATGGTGGGAGGCTCCCGCTGTGTGACGCGTCTCCTCTTCTGACGGTTTTTAAATAACGGGGGGTGGGGCCACCTGGTGACCCCGCCCCCTTTGACGCACGGGACATGACGGGACTTCCCTGTGGCATTTTCCGTGACGTCACAGGGAAGTTCCGTCAAGTCACCGTGCGTTAGAGGGGGACGGGGCCCCACCCCCGTTATTTAAAACGGGGTTCCACCCAAATTTTGAACAATATCTGTATGTATTCTCTTCCTTGCCTAGATGCTGACATGCCATTTAAAAAAATTTAAATCGCCGTAATTACCTTTTATTTTTCTATTCTTCTTTGCACTTCCTGGTTCTCCTCCCGTGGGAGTAGGCGTGTTTCTAGCCTCTCTCAGACTCCTGGGAGCTAGTCTCAGGCTTCCCAGGATGCCACTGAGCATGTGCGAAATGAGCAGTGAATGCTGGGAGCACAGCATTCACCACATCCAGGAAATAAATGCTTGTGGGCTTCAAATGCCCACAATGAAGATGGAAACCGCCTGCAGTGAATAATATAAGTTATTCTTTCCGACTAAATCTGACACAGGCGGACAAATTACACACAATATGTGAGTATGTAATGCTGAGAAGAAAAGTTTGTGAATGAACCAAAAAAAAAAAAAATGATAGATAGATGGACCCCCGCTTTAAGAACCGTCAGAAGAGGAGACGCGTCACACAGCGGGAGCCTCCCTCTATGCCAGCATGGGTGCGGAGCGGCCCGGAAAAGAAGATGAAGAAGAGAAGAAGATGAAGAAGAGAAGAAGATGAAGAAGTGAAGAGCGGTAGCCTCCCCCCATGCCATGGGGGGAGGCTTCCATACCAGACCTAAAGGGTCTGGTATGGAATTTAGGGGGACCCCCACGTCATTTTTTAAAAAAATTTTGGCCATGCTTCCCCTTAATATCCATACCAGACCTGAAGGGCCTGGTATGGAATTTAGGGGGACCCCACGTCATTTTTAAAAAAAATTTTGGCCGGGGTTCCCCTGTGGGGAATTCTCATGCCGTTTTTATCAATGAACTTTTATGTGTATTGTCTGACCGGCAATGCAATAGCCGCGAGTAGTTTTAAATGACTTTTTTTCCTTTGAAATGTGATTTTGCCGTCAGACTGTTCTAAACACGGGAAACATGCGCCCCTTTACAGGCATACTCCCCAGGTACGAAATTTAAAGGGATAATACACTTTAGTTGTTTGAATTTAAGCATTAATAAAATCACTGCTCCTGAAAAAACGGCCGTTTTTAAAACTTTTTTTTGCATTGATCCATGTCCCCTGGGGCAGGACCCGGGTCCCCAAACACTTTTTATGACAATACCATGCATATAAGCCTTTAAAATTAGCACTTTTAATTATTCATGTTCGTGTCCCATAGACTTTAACAGTGTTCGCGTATTCAAACAAACTTTTTTCCTGTTCGCATGTTCTGGTGCGAACCGAACAGGGGGGTGTTCGGCTCATCCCTAGTCAGTACATGTAATAATAGAAGTCTATGTCTCAGTACAGGTAATAATAGAAGTCTATGTCTCAGTACATATAATGATAGAAGTCTATGTCTCAGTACATGTAATAACAGAAGTCTATGGGTCAGTACAGGTAATAACAGAAGTCTATGGGTCAATACAAGTAATAACAGAAGTCTATGGGTCAGTACAGGTAATAACAGAATTCTATGGGTCAGTACAGGTAATAACAGAAGTCTATGGGTCAGTACAGGTAATAACAGAAGTCTATGGGTCAGTACAGGTAATAATAGAAGTCTATGGGTCAGTACAGGTAATAACAGAAGTCTATGGGTCAGTACAGGTAATAATAGAAGTCTATGGGTCAGTACAGGTAATAACAGAAGTCTATGGGTCAGTGCAGCTGCAGATCAGCTTGAAAGCAGCCCAGTAACCCCTGCAGAACAGATATGCCCGTATATACATTGTAATTTTAGTAAATCTGTAAACTTACAGTGCCTTGCAAAAGTATTCACCCCCCTTGGCTTTTTACCTATTTTGTTACATTACAGCCTTTAGTTCAATGTTTTTTTAATCTGAATTATATGTGATGGATCAGAACACAATAGTCTAAGTTGGTGAAGTAAAATTAGAAAAATATATACATAAAACTATTTTTCAGAAATAAAAAAATGATAATTGTCATGTGCGTATGTATTCACCCCCTTTGTTATGAAGCCCATAAATAGCTCTGGTGCAACCAATTACCTTCAGAAGTCACATAATTAGTAAAATGATGTCAACCTGTGTGCAATCTAAGTGTCACATGATCTGTCATTACATAGACACACCTTTCTGAAAGGCCCCAGAGGCTGCAACACCTAAGCAAGAGGCACCACTAACCAAACACTGCCATGAAGACCAAGGAACTCTCCAAACAAGTAAGGGACAATGTTGTTGAGATGTACAAGTCAGGGTTAGGTTATAAAAAAATATCCAAATCTTTGACGATCCCTAGGAGCCCCATCAAATCTATCATAACCAAATGGAAAGAACATGGCACAACAGCAAACCTGCCAAGAGACGGCCGCACACCAAAACTCACAGAGCGGGCAAGGGGGGCATTAATCAGAGAGGCAGCACAGAGACCTAAGGTAACCCTGGAGGAGCTGCAGAGTTCCACAGCAGAGACTGGAGTATCTGTACATAGGACCACAATAAGCCGTACGCTCCATAGAGTTGGGCTTTATGGCAGAGTGGCCAGAAGAAAGACATTACTTTCAGCAAAAAACAAAATGGCACGTTTTGAGTTTGGGAAAAGGCATGTGGGAGACTCCCAAAATGTATGGAGGAAGGGGCTCTGGTCTGATGAGACTAAAACTGAACTTTTTGGCCATCAAAGAAAACGCTACATCTGGCGCAAACCCAACACATCACCCAAAGAACACCATCCTCACTGTGAAACATCGGGACTGGGAAACTGGTCAGAGTTGAGGGAAAGATGGATGGTTCTAAATACAGGGATATTCTTGAGCAAAACCTGTAGCACTCTGTGTGTGATTTGAGGCTAGGACGGATATTCACCTTCCAGCAGGACAATGACCCCAAACACACTACTAAAGCAACACTTGAGTGGTTTATGGGGAGACATGTAAATGTGTTGGAATGGCCTAGTCAAAGCCCAGACCTCAATCCAATAGAAAAACTGTAGTCAGACTTAAAGATTGCTGTTCACAAGCGCAAACCATCCAACTTGAAGGAGCTGGAGCAGTTTTGCAAAGAGGAATGGGAAATAATCGCAGTGGTAAGATGTGGCAAGTCATAGAGACTTATCCAAAGAGACTTGGAGCTGTGATAGCCGCAAAGGGTGACTCTACTAAGTATTGACTTTAGGGGGGTGAATAGTTATGCTCATTTACTTAAAGGGGGTGAATAGTTATGCACATTGACTTTTTCTGTTATTTTGTCCTATTTGTTGTTGGCTTCACAATTAAAAAAAAACAAACAACTTCAGTTGTGAGCGTGTTCTGTAAATTCAATGATGCAAATCCTCAAACAATCCATGTTAGTTCCAGGTTGTGAGGCAACAAAACACGAAAAATGCCAAGGGGGTGAATACTTTTGCAAGGTACTGTATAATATAATTATCAAAACTGTAAAACTTCCTTGTGCTGGAAATCAGTTTTTTTTCCACTTTTAGTAATTAGTAGCAACACTCTCCGAGCCCCCCAGGTACACGCCGAGATCAACCACAGCTGCTGACAGAAAGAAAGCCGGGCGCTCGGCGGTAAGACAGACACATTTAATGAACATGTTCTCCTCCGTCCCCGCTGAAAGTCAACGTCTCCGAGATGATAAAGTTCCTTTATTTCCTTTGTCTCCTTCCAATCTGAGGTAAGCCTGTCACTAGTCTGTCTAATCCTCGTCTTTCTGAAGCCATGCGACTCGATGCGAGTAAGACTTCTGTACTGATAATGCACTACAAAGGTGCCGACATAATACACAGGCTGAGAACGATCCTCATGGAGGAGATGATGTACAACAACCCACAGCAACCAGTATGAGTTTGACTACCAGATACTGGTGGAAGTATCTCACTGGTTGTTGGAGGTCACCATAGATCTTCACCCCTTCTTATTCCTTATCCCCTTGTTGGGTGCTGATTTTCCTTTATGTCTCGGTAACACAATACGGTGTACATTATATACACCTATCAGCCTTCACATTGTGACCACCCAGTGTCTGAACAAGGTCATCCAGAACTCGGGGGGTGAACGTGCCAAACTGGCATTATGTGTCAGAAAACATCTCCCCACAAAAAACACTGAGGACTAATCAGCATGCTTATCCCCTAAGTATATTCCCCCTTCTCCCAGTACAAATCTGTCCCCCCTCAGCTGAAATCCCCCTTCTCGGCACAAATCTTTGCCCCCTGCCGCCTCCACAGCTCAAATCTCCCCGCCCCCCCCCCCCCCCAAAAAAAAATCACCCTCCTAGCACAAATTCTCTACCCCTAAAATGTCCTCTCCCAGTACACATCTTCTCCCCCCTCCCAGCACAAAGTGCCCCCCAAATTGCCCCACCCAGCACAAAGTGCCCCCCCCCCCCCTGTGTTACTCATGCTGTGGCAAAACATTCTGCTAATATCTGTCTTCCACAATGTCCTCACTGTGTCTGAGCCACACCCAGGAACAGTCCTCTCCACAGAGCCCTGGTCATGCTGGGATGTGTAGGCCAATTGCCAGTCTGATACACAGGCTTGGTCTATCTGGGGACTACACCCCTCATGAGGGTCAGTTCCTCCCAGCAGGATCGTTTTGTCCCAGGATGCACCTCATTGTCCAGTGGTAAGATGATTGGAGTACAGAGACCTCATTGTCCAGTGGTGAGATGATTGGAGCTTTGTGACATGGTGCATTATCCTGCTGGAAGGAGCCATCAGAAGATGGGGACACTGTAGTCATAAAAGGATGGACATGGTCAGAAACAATACTCAGGTAGGCCGGGGTGATTAACCACTTGATGCCCACGCTATAGCCGAAAGATGGCTATAGCCCAGGTAAATTGCCAGGAGGGCGTACATGGATGTCCTCCCATACTTGGCTGATCACAGATTGGAGTAAAGGGCAGATCCCGACCCCTTACCACATGATCAGCTGTCAGGAAATGACAGCTAATCACATGATGTACGCAGAAGACGGTAATCTGCTTATTTACCTCTCATGCTGACAGAGTGAGGAGAAAAGAAAAGACCAGTTACCAGCTTGTATAAACAGGACATCGGTCCTGCACACTGACTGCCACTGCTGCTAAGCAGTGCCCACCAGTGCCACCTACCAGTGCCCACCAGTGCTCATCAGTACCACCTACCAGTGCCACCTATCAGTGCCCATCAGTACCACCTATCAGTGCCCATCAGTACCACCTATCAGTGCAACCTATCAGTGCCCATCAGTACCACCTACCAGTGCCACCTATCAGTGCCCATCAGTACCACCTATCAGTGCCACCTATCAGTGCCCATCAGTACCACCTATCAGTGCAACCTATCAGTGCCCATCAGTACCACCTATCAGTGCCACCTATCAGTGCCCATCAGTACCACCTACCAGTGCCACCTATCAGTGCCCATCAGTACCACCTACCAGTGCCACCTATCAGTTCCCATCAGTACCACCTATCAGTGCCACCTATCAGTGCCCATCAGTACCACCTATCAGTGCCACCTATCAGTTCCCATCAGTACCACCTACCAGTGCCACCTATCAGTGCCCATCAGTGCCACCTATCAGTGCCCATCTGTACCACTTACCAGTACCACCTATCAGTGCCCATCAGTGCTGCCTCATTAGTGCCCATCAGTACCACCTATCAGCACACATCAATGAAGGAGAAAAATTACCTGTTTGCAAAATTTTACAACAAACTATGAAAACGTTTTTTTTTTTCAAAATTCTTGGTCTTATTTTGTTTGTTTAGCAAAAAATGAAACCCCTCCCCCCCAGCGGTGATTAAATACCACCAAAAGAAATCTCTATTTGTTTGAAAAAAATGTTATCTGGATACAGTGTTACTTGACTGCGTAATTGTCATTCAAAGTTTGACAGCACTTGTGTGATAGATCAGTGATGGTGAACCTTGGCACCCCAGATGTTTTGGAACTACATTTCCCATGATGCTCAACTACACTGCAGAGTGCATGAGCATCATGGGAAATGTAGTTCCATAACATCAGGGGTGCCAAGGTTCACCATCACTGTGATAGACCAACACAAAGTGGCTCATAATTGTGAAGTGGAAGGAAAATGATAAATGATACAAATAAATACCGTATTTATCGGCATATAACACGCACTTTTTTCCCCTGAAAATCAGGGGGAAATCGTGGGTGCGTGTTATAGGCCGATCCCCGACGATTTTGTGTTATCGGAGCGATCGCGGCAATTGCCGCGGTCGCCTCCGACATACACAGCCGTGGATACTGTAGATTCAAATATGGCGCCGAGACTGCAGAGATTCGTCGGAGCCGAGATACACATACCCGAGTGTTCTCGGCTCTTTTCGGCGCCGCCGTCACGCCCAGTCCCGCCCCTGGACCTGTGTTATGTCCATCATAGGGCGGGACTGGGCGTGACTGTGAGCGGCGCCGAAAAAAGCCGAGAACACTCGGGTATGTGTATCTCGGCTCAGACGAATCCCTGCAGTCTCGGCGCCATATTTGAATCTAATCTATCACAAAGCTGCACTGACATGGCTGGACTGGGCCAAAGCTGCACTGCCAAAGCTGCACTAACAAAGCTGCACTGGGGGCAAAGCTGCACTGACAAGGCTGCACTGACAAAGCTGCACTGGGGCAAAGCTGCACTGACAAGGCTGCACTGACAAAGCTGCACTGGGGCAAAGCTGCACTGACAAGGCTGCACTGACAAAGCTGCACTGGGGCAAAGCTGCACTGACAAGGCTGCACTGACAAAGCTGCACTGGGGCAAGGCTGCACTGACAAGGCTGCACTGACAAGGCTGCACTGACAAAGCTGCACTGACACTGAAAAGGCTGCAGATGGACAGACAAGGCTGCATTGATGGGCATTTTGATGTAAGTTTTTTTTCCTTAAACTTCCCTCCTAAAAGTTTTTTTCATAATCTTGGGGTGCATGTTATACGCCGATAAATAAGGTATGTGAAAAGTGTGTGGGGGGGGGGGCATTTGTATTCAGCCCCCTTTACTCTGATACCCCTAACTGAAATCTAGTGGAACCAATTGCCTTCAGAAGTCACCTAATCAGTAAATAGAGTCCGCCTGTGTGTCATTTAATCTCAGTATAAATACAGATTAAGAAAAAGTGTGTAGCACCAAAAAGTAAATGTACAGCAATGAACTGTGAATAATGTGTTATAAATGGACAACACATTGAAATAAAGTCCAAAAAAAGTACTGAAGTGAAAAAAATATACATAGGTCCAATCTTGAATGAAACAATGACAAAAACAATATAGTGAAAAATATAGATTTAGATGCACAGTCTTACGATAGGATCAGCAATATAAACTTATTGGTGAAAACACAATAATCGTTCAGTGCAAAGATGTGCACCAAAAAATTTGGGGGTGACTTGAAAAGTGAAGAGGTGATCCAGTACAATTCTCCGGAATCATCCGCCGCACCCCTGTGAAATGGACACTCTCCGGAAATGCTGGCTGCCGTTACAGCAGCAAACACGTACTCAGTGTAGATCCGCCATCTAATTCGGGAAAAGCTGTTCAGCAACTCGCACCACCCAGATGTAGCTGTAGTAAATAAAGCCAGATGAAGTCTCCATAGTGTGGTATTTATTGGATTTGTATGTTAAAAGCCAAAATAAAATGAATCATAAAAACATATGACAATGGGTTCCACTGCCGAACCCGGTATCAGACAGTGGCCTATCGTCAGCACTAGTGTCTCCTCCCCAATGCGATTCATCCAATAGGACGTTATCGAGTGGTTCCCCTTTACTCTGATACCCCTAACTATAATCTAGTGGAACCAATTGCCTTCAGAAGTCACCTAATTAGTAAATAGAGTCCACCTGTGTGTAATTTAATCTCAGTATATATACAGCTGTTCATTGAAGCCCTCAGAGGTTTGTTAGAGAACTTTAGTGAACAAACAGCATCATGAAGGCCAAGGAACACACCAGACACGTCAGGGATAAAGTTGTGGAGAAGTGTAAAGCAGGGTTAGGTTATAAAATAATCTCCCAAGCTTTGAACATCTCACGGAGCTCTGTTCAATCCATCATCGGAAAATGGAAAGAGTATGGCACAACTGCAAACCTACCAAGACATGGCCGTCCAGCTAAACTCACCAGCCGGGCAAGGAGAGCATTCATCAGAGAAGAGCCAAGAGGTCCATGGTAACTCTGGAGGAGCTGCAGAGATCCACAGCTCAGGTGGGAGAATCTGTCCACAAGACAACTATTAGTCGTGTTCTCCACAAATCTGCCCTTTATGGAAGAGTGACAAGAAGAAAGACATTGGTGAAAGAAAGTCATAAGAAGTCCTGTTTGTGAGAAGCCATGTGGGGGACACAGCAAACATGTGGAAGAAGGTGATCTGGTCAGAAGAGACCAAAATTCAACTTTTTGGCCTAAAAGCAAAACGCTCTGTGTGGGGGAAAACTAACACTGCACATCACCCTGAACACACCATCCCCACCGTGAAACATGGTGGTGGCAGCATCATGTGGTGGGGATGCTTTTCTTCAGCTGGGAAGGTGGATGGAGACAAATACAGGACAATCTTAGAAGAAAACCTGTTAGAGTCTACAAAAGACTTGAGACTGGGGCGGAGGTTCACCTTCCAGCAGGGCAACGACCCTAAACATACAGCCAGAGCTACAATGGATTGGTTTAGATCAAAGCATATTCATGTGTTAGAATTGCCCACTTGAAAATTGCTGATCACAGACGCTCTCCATCCAATCTGACAGAGCTTGAGATATTTTACAAAGAAGAATGGGGAGAAATGTCCCTCTCTAGATGTGCAAAGCTGGTAGAGACATCCCCAAAAAGACTTGTAGAGAAAGGGGGTTCTACAAAGTATTGACTCCGGGGGGCGCCATACAAATGCCCCCCCACACTTTTCACATATTTATTTGTATCATTTATCATTTTCCTTCCACTTCACAATTATGAGCCACTTTGTGTTGGTCTATCACATAAAATCCCAATAAAATACATTTACGTTTTTGGTTGTAACATAACAAAATGTGGAGAATTTCAAGGGGTGTGAATACTTTTTCAAAGAGAGAGAGAGAGAGAGAGAGAGAGAGAGAGAGAGAGAGAGAGAGAGAGAGAGAGAGAGAGAGAGAGAGAGAGAGCTGACACAACACATACCCAGAAAAAACAGCAAAAACATTTGGTAAGTATACAATGTCCTTAAAAATAAAATGATTTCATTGAAGTTGGATTCTTACCCAGTTTGGAGAGAACCACAATTATTGGTTTTCCAGGAATTATTGGATAATTGGAGGACATTTTGGTGGTTTACTCTATGGATAGGATGTCCATCCCTTCCGGGGAGCCACATAATGGTCTACTGGATTCCTAGCTTTGAAATGGGGTCTTCTAGGAACACTTTGTGAAGTTCTGACACAATCAAGGAAATCCATATCACATAAGAAACGATCGGCTTGTTTATCTTTGAATAATTCTACTTGATTCTCAGTGAAGAGTATTTCCATGCTTTCCACAGTTTCGTACTGTTTAATTTTTCTGTCTCAGATATTTTTCCGCCAATTGTCTCCTAATTGCCTCTAACAAAAATCTTCACCCTCATGGAGGAGTCAGGACTCATTTTTCAGAACCAAAGCCGGGTCCCCTGCTGGTCACACACATCGATTTTCATCTAATCAGTCGTTTTATCCAATCATTTAATTGTTTAGATGTCTAAAAATGGGCAATCGATGCAGCACAGGTGGAAAACCCGCCAATGTCAATTCAATCACTTTAATGACAAAAGTCGATGGAGAGCTCCTGACTGTAGCCATGTCAGTCATCATTGTGCAAATCGATCGGTTGGTCAGCTTGATTGGAAATGACAAATAAAATACAAATGTTCTGTTCACCTGTTTTACTGAAAATCAACATTTACCCACACACACAGATCACATGACTTTATGTTTAACCACTTGATCTCCGGAAGCTTTTACCCCCTTCATGACCTGGACATATTTTGCTATTCAGCAATGATGGCCCAAATATCCCCCCCCCCCCCCCCCCGGTTTGGTTCGCACCAGAACTCCCCAACATAGATAATGTTTTGCCTGAACCGCAAACTCTATCCATGGGACCCGAACATGGAATCAAGTTATTGACCATAAAAAAGGTTATGGGGGACCGGGTACTGCCCGGGGTAACATGTATCAATGTAATTTTTTTAAAAAATATTGTTTTTTTAGAGGAGCAGTGATTTTAATGATGCTTAAAGTGAAACAATAAAAATGAAAAATTCCTTTAAATATAGTGCCTGGGGGGGTCCTCTTAGTCTGCCTGTAAAGTGGAGCATCTGTACCATGTATAGAACCTGCTGCAGCAAAACTGACATTTGTAAAGAGAAAAAAAAATGTATTTTCCCAGCTGCAAGCCATTGGCGGCAATAGAAAAAAACAAGAAAAAAATGGGGGGGGGGGGGGGGCACGACATTTTTTTCTTGTTTTTTTCTATTGCCAATGCATGACAGGCACTTTAAGTTTGGTATGGATTTTAGGGGGAACCCCATGCCAAAATGCAAAATGTAAAAAAAAAAACTGCGTGGGATCCCCCCATAATCCATACCAGACCCTTAGCAATGAGCGAGCATCCTCCTTTATCATACAAGGCCCCCCAGGAGCCCCCAGGTCCCGCCCCCCCATGTAGATAAGTATTCACCAAAAAAAGTGTCAAAAAGAAATAAAGACCCGGAGACAGTTTTTGACAATTCTTTTCTTAAAACCTAAAAAACAGTGTCTTCTGATGTAAATCCATCGTTAATCACGCCGCCCGCCATACCGCCAGACAAAAAAAAGAAAAAGAAAACACTCCTCCCACGACGAAGGCTAACCACCGACTGCCTGCTCTGCCGTCTGACCGTTCTTAAATAGGTGGCACCGTCTCCTTGTGACGTCACTGACCCAGCATGCAATCTCTTAGCTTCAAATAAAGGAGGTCGTCCTCTGTGCTTTCCCATGCAGTACTTCCCTCTTTGGTGTCTATTTACCATGTCCACACCAAAATGGCTGTGTGGACACAGATCTAATTGCACAAGATCTTGGTGTCCAATTTCAAGACAGACCTCTCCAAGATGGCTCCCGGAGCCCATGCAAGAGGACACACTAGTCCTATGCAAAGCTCCCCTTGGAAAAGTTCCTACACAGATATATTGTGGACATGTGGTGTCACAGTCAGGGGTCAGGCTCGGAGACCAATAGCTATAACAATAGAGAGGCTCCCAAAAACCAGCTGGATAAGAACACAAGCAGGTCTCACCTGAGGTGAAAGGTCTAGGCACTAAATGGTCTTCATCACAGCTCCTGATGGTGGAGACGGGTTTTGTTACATGTTACTACCAGGTTGCAGTCCTCAGGATCACCCCACCAAGAGGTGAGCAAGCTGGGGGACCAGTAGCAGATAAAGCAGGTAGGCATCAAGTAGAAGAGTAGTCAGTAAGCAAGCCAAAGGTCAGTAACAAATGGTTGCAGATTGTGATCAAGTAGAAGCGTAGTTGAGGAAGAAGCCAAAGTGTCACGTACCTGGTAGGTGGAGCCCGGAATGCAGGGAACGGCCTCTCGTATACCTCCGACTCGGGAACCCCTGGTAGTGATGACAGGGGCTTGGGAGTGCGAAGGGACACAAGTGCCTGACTGGAAGGCTGGAGCAGAGAGCTGAATCAGGTAGTCAGCTGGGAGGTGTCCTGTAGTCCGGCAGCAGGATGTAGACAGCAGGGAGGTGTCTTGTAGTCCAGCAGCAGGATGTAGACAGCAGGGAGGTGTCTTGTAGTCCTGCAGCAGGATGTAGACAGCAGGGAGGTGTCTTGTAGTCCAGCAGCAGGGTGTAGACAGCAGGGAGGTGTCTTGTAGTCCAGCAGCAGGATGTAGACAGCAGGGAGGTGTCTTGTAGTCCAGCAGCAGGATGTAGACAGCTGGGAGGTGTCTTGTAGTCCAGCAGCAGGAGGTAGACAGCAGGGTACAGGCAAGCCGGTCAAACACAGGCGGGCAGATCAGGTACAGAAGGTAAATCCGGGAGAGTAGTCAAAGTCCAAAAGCCAGGATCAGGGCAGGCAGCAAACAGAGTAGTCAGGAACAGTCCAACAGGTATCAGGTAGCAAATGCAAGTAACAGGGCACAAGGGGTCTTCAGGAACGCTGTAGACCGGACAGCAAGGCAGCAATGGAACAGTCCTCTTTAAATAGCCTCTTTGGCGCCAAGTGCTGTCACAGGGCGCCGCTATTGGCGCTATTGCACATGTGCGTATGTCTGTTCGTGCTAATGGCGCTATTGTGAATGCGCGTATGCACGTTAGCGCTATTGACGCTATTGCGCGAGCGCCGGATGGCGCTTCTGTGCACAGGCATTCTTTTAAACTTTAGTTTGCTGGGATATTTGCAAGAGGGCTTTTCTTGACACAAAGGTTGGCAACTAGTGTTGGGCTGAACACCCTCCGGTTTAGTTCGCACCAGAGCTCCCGAACAGGGAGAAAGTTCGGACATGAGCCGCAAACCCCATTGAAGTCTATGGAACCTGAACTTGAAAAATCAATGGTCCCCATTTGTCTGGATTTCAGCTTTGACATTCAGACGGTGGGGTCAGAATTTGGCGCATGGATCCATCCTGCCTTGTATCACTGGTTCAGGCTGGTGGTGGGGGTGTAATAATGTGGGGGGTGGAGTATCACTGGTTCAGGCTGGTGGTGGGGGTGTAATGGTGTGGGGGATGGGGTATGACCGGTTCAGGCTGGTGGTGGGGCGTGTAATGGTGTAGGGGATGGGGTACCTGAGTATTGTTGCTGACCATGTCCATCCCGTTATGACTACAGTGTCCCCATCTTTTGATGGCTCCTTCCAGCAGGATAATGCACCGTGTCACAAAGCTCCAATCATCTCACCACTGGACAATGAGGTCACTGGACTCCAATGGCCTCCACACTCACCACATCTCATCCAATAGAGCACCTTTGGGATGTGGTGGAAGGTAGATACACCTTGTTGTATCTATGCCACCAAGAATGAAGGCCAAAGGGGGGCCAACCCTCTACTAGTAAGGTGGACCTAATAAAGGGGGTCCAACCCGCTACTAGCAAGGGGGATCTAATAAAGGGAGTCCAACCCACTACTAGGAAGGTGGACCTAAAAAAGGTGGTCCAACCCATTACTAGCAAGGTGGACCAAATAAAGGGGGTCCAACCCATTACTAGCAAGGTGGACCAAATAAAGGGGGTCCAACCCGTTACTAGCAAGGTTGACCTAATAAAGGGAGTCCAACCTACTACTAGGAAGGTGGACCAAATAAAGGGGGTCCAACCCATTACTAGCAAGGTGGACCAAATAAAGGGGGTCCAACCCACTACTAGCAAGGTGGACCTAATAAAGTGTCCGGTGAGTCTTCTTCCTCACTCCGGGTCTCCTGTATTTGCAGGACTCGTAGACCGCAGTAGAAGTCTATGTGACTCTCATTGCAATGAATTTGTTAGTTTTATATTCAGAGAAGTGACACAAACCATCTCCAGAAGTAAAGACATTTCCAGTCCGTAAAACTTTTATAAGAGCTTGAAGAGGCATTTTGAAAAGAAGGGGTTAATAAAAGTATGAATCAAGCAAAATAAAAGAATAAAAACATTATTATAAAGAATTGCCGCCGTACTTAAAAATGTGAGCAGCAATCTGCGGGGCCTTTGATGGGAGGCGGCAGCCGAAATGGTTCTTTTTAACCTCACAAAATAAATGTGATTTTGTTGTAAAGCTTGAACAGAACCCGCGGACTCCGGTGACCGTGTATTTCCTCGGGGAAACTTGTTCAATTTCAATCTGAATTCTTTTACCAATCCCCACTTACTACCTCCCCGGGAAACAAATCCACTTTTCTGATTACTTCTTGAGTGAAAAAATGTCATTTCTCGCAGGCAGTCGGATGCTCTCCCCATTTTGCATCACACACACTTGTTTGTCTTTGTGAATGGTGTGTGCAGAGCGGCGAGCGGGACACCCCGTCTTCTCTTTAATGGAGACCATTTATAAAAATCTAGATTGGTGCCCATAGAGAGCATAGAGCACATAGAGAGCCCATAGAGAGGCCATAGAGAGTCCATAGAGAGCCCATAGAGAGCTCATAGAGAGCCCATAGAGAGCACATAGATTGTCCATAGAGAGCCCATAGAGAGCCAATAGAGAGCCCATAGAGAGCCCATAGAGTGCCCATAGAGAGCCCATAGAGAGCACATAGAGAGCCCATAGAGAGCACACAGATTGCCCATAGAGAGCTGATAGAGAGCCCATAGAGAGCACATAGAGAGCCCATAGAGAGCACATAGATTGCCCATAGAGAGCTCATAGAGAGCTCATAGAGTGCCCATTGAGAGCCCATAGAGAGCACATAGAGAGCCCATAGAGAGCCCATAGAGAGCACACAGATTGCCCATAGAGAGCTCATAGAGAGCTCATAGAGAGCCCATAGAGAGCCCATAGAGAGCCCATAGAGAGCCCATAGAGAGCCCATAGAGAGCACATAGATTGCCCATAGAGAGCTCATAGAGAGCTCATAGAGAGCCCATAGAGAGCCCATAGAGAGCCCATAGAGAGCACATAGAGAGCCCATAGAGAGCACACAGATTGCCCATAGAGAGCTCATAGAGAGCCCATAGAGAGCACATAGAGAGCACATAGATTGCCCATAGAGAGCTCATAGAGAGCTCATAGAGAGCCCATAGAGAGCACATAGATTGCCCATAGAGAGCACATAGAGAGCACATAGAGAGCCCATAGAGAGCACATAGAGAGCCCATAGAGAGCACACAGATTGCCCATAGAGAGCTCATAGAGAGCTCATAGAGAGCCCATAGAGAGCCCATAGAGAGCCCATAGATTGCCCATAGAGAGCTCATAGAGAGCCCATAGAGAGCCCATAGAGAGCCCATAGAGATCCCATAGAGAGCTCATAGAGAGCTCATAGAGAGCCCATAGAGAGCTCATAGAGAGCCCATAGAGAGCACCTAGAGAGCCTATAGACAACACATAGCGAGCCCATAGAGCGCCCATAGAGAGCACAAAGAGAACCCATAGAGAGCACATAGAGAGCACAAAGAGAACCCATAGAGAGCACATGGAGAGCCCATGGAGGACCCATGGAGAACCCATAGAGAGCCTATAGAGAGCCCAGGGAGAGCCCATAGAGAATCCATAGAGAGCCCACAGAGAGCACCTAGAGAGCACCTAGAGAGCACCTAGAGAGCACCTAGAGAGCACCTAGAGAACCCATAGAGAGCCCATGGAGAGCCCATGGAGAGCCCATAGAGAACCCATAGAGAGCACATGGAGAGCCCATGGAGAGCACATAGAGAGTCCATAGAGAGCACATGGAGAACACATGGAGAACACATAGAGAGCCCATAGAGAGCCCATAGGGAGCCCATAGAGAGCACAGAGAGAGCCCATAGAGAGCACAAAGAGAACCCATAGAGAGCACATAGAGAGACCATAGAGAGCCCATAGAGAGCCCATAGAGAGCACAAAGAGAACCCATAGAGAGCACATAGAGAGCCCATAGAGAGCCCATAGAGAGCACATAGAGAGTCTATAGAGAGCACACAGAGAGCACATAGAGAACACATAGAGAGCCCATAGAGAGCCCATAGAGAACATGGAGCTCCTTCCATAACTCAGCTTTTCACCACCCAAAATTGAAGTTTTGTTGGGAGTCCTCCACCAGCTTCTTAGAGACTTTGTAGGCACCCCCCCCCCCCCCACAGTTTTGAAGTTTTGAGTTGTACCCACAAACATGACAAGGGGGTCTTATTTCCCAAAATGAAGAATCTCAGTACTTCACCATTAGTTCAGAAGGATCCTGCAATAAAGCCCATCGGGGGACGATAGGCAGAGGGGCTCATTGTCAACATCGGGCGCCTCTACCGATCTGAGCACCAACCGGTGTTTTTTTTTCAGACTTCTTCTGAACTCTCGGATTTCACCCGAAAACCCCACTTAAGAGGAGCTTCTGTCAGTTTTGCAAAAATTAAAAGTCTACAAAATTTCTAGCTGCTGACTTAATAAACAGATACTCACCTAGTGTAGCGCTACCCTCACAGGAGCCACTGGATTTGGGGTACCCCTATTCCCTGAATAGCCGATCAATACACATTTTTAACTCTCATTTAGAGACAAGGAATCAGTTCATGGACTTGTTTTTGTTGCTTTATTGGGGAAAACAACTTGGATAGGATATAGGGATTACGGGATACCCAACTTGATTTAACCACTTCAGCCCCGGACCATTTGGCTGGCCAAAGACCAGAGCATTTTTTTGCGATTCGGCACTGTGTCGCTTTAACTGACAATTGCGCGGTCGTGTGACGCTGCACCCAAACAAAATTGACGTATTTTTTTCCCCCACAAATAGAACTTTCTTTTGGTGGTATTTAATCACCTCTGCGTTTTTTTTTGTGCTATAAACAAAAAAATAGCAACAATTTTGAAAAAAAACGCATTATTTTTTTACTTTTTGCTATAATAAATATCCCCCAAAAATATATAACATTTTCCTCAGTTTAGGCCGATACGTATTCTTCTATATATTTTTGTTAAAAGAAGATCGCAATAAGTGTTTATTGATTGGCTTGCGCAAAAGTTATAGCGTCTACAAAATAGGGGATAGCTTTATGGCTTTTTTATTATTATTATTTTTTTTTTTTTTACTAGTAATGGTGGCGATCTGCGATTTTTATTCTGACTGCGACATTATGGCGGACACATCGGACACTTTTGGCGCTATTTTGGGACCATTCAAATTTATACAGCGATCAGTGCGATTAAAAATGCATTGATTACTGTGTAAAAGTGACTGGCAGTGAAGGGGTTAACCACTAGGGGGCGCTGTAGGGGTTAGGTGTGTCCTATGGGTGT
The DNA here is from genome assembly GCA_037952925.1 of Lithobates clamitans. Taxonomy (NCBI): domain Eukaryota; kingdom Metazoa; phylum Chordata; class Amphibia; order Anura; family Ranidae; genus Lithobates; species Lithobates clamitans. Next base: position 55,740 of record JBBGZY010002665.1, on the reverse strand, counting down.
GTTCTAACTATAGGGGGGAGGGGCTACGTGTGACACTACACTGATCACCGCTCCCGATCACAGGGATCTATGGTCAGTGTCCTGTCACTAGGCAGAACGGGGAAGTTCTTGTTTACATCAGCATCTCCCCGTTCTTCCTCTCCGTGAGATGATCGTGGGTATCCCCGCGGACATAGAGTCTGTGGGACCCGCGATCACACTCACGGAGCTTGCGGCGGGCGTGCGCGCATGCCCACATGCCGCGCCTTAAAGGGCAACGTACAGGTACGGTAATATGCCTGTACGTGCCCTTCTGCCGACGTATATCGGCGTGAGCCGGTCAGCCAGGGGTTAGAGAGCCATGGTGAGGACAACTTCCATCTCTATGTAATCCAGAAAATGAACGTACACTTGGCTGTAATCCCTCCCGAACAGTCACAGTCTCTATGAATTTGACAAAGAAATCCCCCTTTACAGGAGCTGTTTCCCAGAGTAGAATTTTAACAATGTTCCCACTTGTAGGAGACCTATGTCCCCCTTCTGGAAAATACCAGCCCACCTGGCTGCTTAGCGGAATGTCCCAAGACAAGGGATTGAGTCACAGCTTGTTAGCACAGTCCCAGAAAAGCTTGCTTACATCTGGCAGCATCAACCCCTTCTGCCCTGGGGAATGTAGAAGTTCTCACACCGTCCCTGAAAATCCGGCTGCCCTACCAGAGCTGAGCGTTCAGGCCTCCTGCTCTACAGGTCCTTCTCTGCAAACCAGGTGTCTCCCAATCAAAATCATGGGATAGTGGAGATTCCTCAGTACTTCTTTCTTTCTCAGCTCCCAGCCTGGAGGCAGAGCCCCCCTCATCCCAGGGTCCCCTCCCAGGCCACACTGCTTACTTACTCCATCTCCCACCTGACTTCCCTGCTGGCCAGGCTCCACCATATTTAAGGGCTGACCCAGCCACCCTGCCAGGGCCTTCTGCCTGGGAATTGGCCGAATTCCCTTAAGTATGCAGATCAGGACTCCTGGCCTCCGCCCACTAGCTTCCAGACGCTTCTCCAAGCTTCAAGAACCAGGGGGAGGTACCAGAGGACTGCCCTGTAGAGCCCTCCAGCCTGACCTAGAGTAACCCGACCCAATGACAGACTCACACAACTTACCATGAGTCACAAAAACCCACTTTACCCACACTAGTTGCACATTAGAGGGTGCTAAAAAAGGATTCAGCACCTGCACTGATTCTTCACCGCTCTCATGGTCCCCAGCACCAGCATGTTAACTGTGGACAGCAGGCTGTGACTCCTCCTGGCTACACAGCTGGCTTCCCACTGTGCAATGTGGGAGCCATGCTGCACCTTGTGAATGGTCCCGTAGCCTTCGGGGACATGTCACAGGTCCCAGAAGGCTGTGGACGAAGGGGCAAGAGAACTTCTGGTGGATCCACCGTGATGATCCAATCAGAATTGGGAGTGGGTACCTGTTAAAGAACAGGTACCCCCCCTTGAAAAAATATTCCAAACGCGTCAGAGAGTGGGGAGGGAGCATGGAACATCCCCTTTTGGGTGAAGTTACACTTTAGGACCCAGGATTTGGACCCCCATGGCAATGAGAGTGACCACCCACATCCTGCATGCAGACAGGTTTTTCTCCACCCACATTGTTGTGTTGCCACCCCCTAGGAAGACCGTAGCCTCAACAGATGTAAATCATTTGCCATCTTTATGTCTTCCTATGATTATACCATATTTCTTCTTTGAGTCAATTTTTATACCAACCAACTACACTATAAGGCACGTTCCCCCCCCTCCCGCTACTCTTTTCTGGTAGACACCTTGAGCTGTGCCACTGACCGCTGACCAGTCCTCTAGGACCAAACACCTCGGACTTTAGTTTACCACACCCCAGAGTACTTCACCATGTTTGAGCTGATTGCAGCCATATTAGTGCACTTGTGAAAACAATTTAGTACTGCATGTGGTCCATTTTTTTATCTGTAATAACATTCACATTTTTCAGGACAAGCTCTTGGGATGTATCCTCATTCTTCTAAAGTCTGAACAGTACTCAGCACGGCTTGAACCTTAGAAGAAGAGGTACACCCTCCAAAGACTAAAAGTTTGAATGTTAGTGCAAATAAAAAAAAAACAACTGTATCCTGCTCCCAGTACCCTGTATCCTGCTCCCAGTACCCTGTATCCTGCACCCACTATCCTGTATCCTGCACCCACTATCCTGTATCCTGCACCCAGTATCCTGTTCCCTGCTGCAAGTAACTTGTTCTCTGCACCCCGTATCCTTTTCCCTGTTCTAAGTACCCTGCACCCAATATCATGTTTCCAGTATCCTGTTCCCTGCTCCCAGTATCCTGTACCCTGCTCCCTATATCCTGTTCCCTGCTCCCAGTATCCTGTACCCTGCTCCCTATATCCTGTACCCCGCTCCCAGTATCCTGAACCCTACTCCCAGTATCCCATACCCTGCTCCCTATATCCTGTACCCTGCTCTCAGTATCCTGTACCCTGCTCCCAGTATCCTGTACCCTGCTCCCAGTATCCTGAACCCTGCTCCCATTATCCTGTACCCTGCTCCCAGTATCCTGAACCCTGCTCCCATTATCCTGTACCCTGCTCCCAGTATCCTGTACCCTGCTCCCAGTATCCTGTACCCTGCTCCCAGTATCCTGAACCCTGCTCCCATTATCCTGTACCCTGCTCCCAGTATCCTGAACCCTGCTCCCAGTATCCTGTACCCTGCTCCCTATATCCTGTACCCTGCTTCCAGTATCTTGTACCCTGCTCCCAGTATCCTGAACCCTGCTCCCAGTATCCTGTTCCCTGATCCCAGTATCCTGTGCCTTGCTCCCAGTATTCTGTATCCTGCTCCCAGTATCCTGTTCCCTGCACCCAGTATCCTGTTCCCTGCTCCCACTATCCTGTTCCCTGCTCCCAGTATCCTATTCCCTGCACCCAGTATCCTGTATCCTGCTCCCAGTATCCTGTATCCTGCTCTCAGTATCCTGTTCCCTGCACCCAGTATCCCTTATCCTGCACCCAGTATCCTGTTCCCTGCCCCCAGTATCCTGTTCCCTGCTCCCAATATCCTATTCCATGCACCCAGTATCCTATATCCTGCTCCCAGTATCCTGTTCCCTGCTCCCAGTATCCTGTTCCCTGCACCCAGTATCCTGTTCCCTGCTCCCTGTATCCTGTTCCCTGATCCCATTATCCTGTTCCCTGCTCCCAGTATCTTGTTCCCTGCTACCAGTATCTTGTTCCCTGCATCCAGTATCCTGTTCCCTGATCCCAGTATCCTGTTCCCTGCACCCAGTATATTATTCCCTGCACACAGCATCCTGTATCCTGCTCCCAGTATCCTGTTCCCTGCTCCCAGTATCCTGTATCCTGCTCCCAGTATCCTGTTCCCTGCTCCCAGTATCCTGTATCCTGCTCCCAGTATCCTGTTCCCTGCTCCCAGTATCCTGTATTATGCTCCCAGTATCCTGTTCCCTGCTCCCAGTATTCTGTTCCCTGCTCCCAGTATCCTGTTCCCTGCTCACAGTATCCTGTTCCCTGCTCCCAATATCCTATTCCCTGCACCCAGTATCCTGTATCCTGCTCCCAGTATCCTGTTCCCTGCTCCCAGTATTCTGTTCCCTGCTCCCAGTATCCTGTTCCCTGCTCCCAGTATCCTGTTCCCTGCTCCCAATATCCTATTCCCTGCACCCAGTATCCTGTTCCCTGCACCCAGTATCCTGTTCCCTGCTCCCAATATCCTATTCCCTGCACCCAGTATCCTGTTCCCTGATCCCAGTATCCTGTTCCCTGCTCCCAGTATCTTGTTCCCTGCTCCCAGTATCTTGTTCCCTGCTCCCAGTATCCTGTTCCCTGCTCCCAATATCCTATTCCCTGCACCCAGTATCCTGTTCCCTGCACCCAGTATCCTGTTCCCTGCTCCCAATATCCTATTCCCTGCACCCAGTATCCTGTTCCCTGATCCCAGTATCCTGTTCCCTGCTCCCAGTATCTTGTTCCCTGCATCCAGTATCCTTTTCCCTGATCCCAGTATCCTGTGCCCTGCTACCAGTATTCTGTATCCTGCTCCCAGTATCATGTTCCCTGCACCCAGTATTCTGTTCCCTGCTCCCAGTATTCTGTTCCCTGCTCCCAGTATCCTGTACCCTGCTCCCAGTATCCTGTACCCTGCTCCCAGTATTCTGTTCCCTGCTCCCAGTATCCTGTTTGCTGCATGCCGTTTTGGATTCATTTGTTGCTAATAGTTTGCAGTGAAGTATTGCTCCTACCTAGGCCAGGTGAATACCATGCAGGTGCAATGAAGTGCGTTTTTCCATGCATATTCCATGCTTTCCCGCTTGTTGTGCGTAGGGCAATCTATTCATTTCAGTGGACTGCACTAGGAGCGAAAAACATGGAAAAGAAGTCTCTGACCCTTCTTCAGAAACGCACCACGCTGAACTCTATGGTGTTAGCAGATGTATGGAGATACCATTAACAGTCAATGGCACTGCCATGCGTCTGCTAAAGGGCAGCTTTATTCTGTGCAAGTCAGCAAAGTGTGCAGTTTTTCACACGTTATCGACATGCAGTAGTGTGAACCTAGAGACGGATCGAAGTATGTTTGTGCAGACCCCATACCATATACAGTAGCAGAGTTAAATAACTTTTGTCACTTTGTTTTATTTGTTGCGGTTGGTGCAACATTGTAACACATTTGTAAATAAAGTGCATCTAAGGCCATAACTTTTTAGTCTAAAATTGGGTACAAATTGAACTTTTGTTTTGTTTCTGCAGCCCCCGTGTCCTAAACAGGGGCTACTATATCAATGTCGTTTTCGGCTGGGTTGCAGTTATCTCAGACTGATTGTATAGTTTTTCACCTGGTGTTTCCCTAAGCTGAAGTTGGCTTGTGATGTCTCACTGTGGCCAGTAGATGTCACCGGTATCACTGGTCATAGTATGAGATTTCACAAACAAAACTAAGTTATGAATATTTATATTTTAGCCAAACCAGTAGGAGGTTTATGCAACTGATGCCTGCTGGGGGAGGATATAAACATTTGGGACAGGCCGTGTGCTCTCTCTCTCTCTCTTCCCCTGGGCTGAGGCCTAGGGGGATGGCACTTGATGGAGCTCTCCTATTAGAACCTATAGCCTGTTTCAGGGCCTAACATGGGCTGAAGTCATCCTAAAGCTGTCCTTCCTGGATGGCCGGTCTCTCAGAAGGGCCTGGTGACTCACTTGGAGGATGCACTGAAATTTGGGAACGTGCTTACAGTGTTGCTATGTCGGCTCAAAGTTTCTGACACTGTGAAGCTGGACATTGATCTGGGAAGTCTGTTAGTGATCTGCTATAGTATCTGGGACCCCTAACCCTCACCTCCTTATACATTTTGCAATAAAAAATAAATGGTGCCCAATATCCTTTCTCGATCCCCCATTCTAGCCATGGACTCAGCCCTGGGGGTGAAATGCTAGTCTACACCTTCCTCTGAAGGTTTCTTCCTGCCTTTGGGATTTCATAGGTGGGCTACATTTCTAACAAAGAAAACAGAAGGGAAACCCTACAATGGCAACTTGTAGAGGAACGTTGAGGACATCTGCACACTGTCTTGTTAGCTCAAAGCTCCAGACTCTGTTACCAGGAGAAACTACTTCCAACAGACTGGCAAAGCACTTCCAATACTGATCCCACCACTGGCACATTACAGAAGGATTCTCCCAAGCAGGGGGTGAAGTTAGGCAGTAGCTATCCCTCCCGAAAGGCTAGCTGGGTATTGCACCTGGCTGCTTCTCCCCTATTGGCTTTGGGTGGTGAATAGGCAGAGGTTACTCACTCAGTCCCTTAAACTCCTGCAGCAAAGACTATAACTTCTAGTCAGGCCTCCTGCTGAACAGGTCCCACTTGCTTCCAGGGTGTCTCAGGAAGCCTGTCAGAGGCTGAAGGGGGTAAGGGTTCCTCACAGCTTCCTTCCTCCTCTCTCTCAGCACACTATCTCTCTTTCTCCCTCTCTCTGGCACCTTCAGCCTGGAAGCAGAGCCCTCCAGCACAAGAGCCCATCCAGGCCTTTGGATCCTGGACTCCCTCTTTTAATGGCCAGGCTCCAGAATATTTATGGGTCATCTCTCCACGTTCTGGGTCATCCTCACCCAGCAATTGGTAGAGATCCCACAAATATTCAGGCCTTGCTCTCTGTCCCTCCACCCTCTAAGTTTTGGAACCTTCTGGATGATTCTAGAAGCCAGGGGGAGACAACAGAGACTCGGCCCTCAGAGTCTGCCAGCTAACAACAAATGAACCCTGTCTACAGTGGAGCCTAATTAAATGTACCTACACTAAAACTATGTACCCAGGGGGTGCTGCCTGTGTATGGCCACCATTAGACCTCACATTTAGAGTAAACATCTTCATGGTACCAATAGTCCACTAAAAGAAGTCAGATGTGGAGACCCCCGATAATACTTTAGGGTGAGATCATATTTGGTTAAAGTGTTTTATTTATCCCACCGTGGTGAATGGTCCTCTTTATAATACTGGAGTCCATGTCATTTCCCCTCTGTGCTCTCGGCCTTTTCTCCGCGTTGCCATCAGGGATCCCTCCACACCAAGTCTGCAGCCGGTCTTCTTCTAGCAGCTGCTTTCTGTTCCTGTCACTTCGGTGGTAGACTTTTCATTGTCTGCCGTTAATTTATTCATGTTTGAAGCTCTCAGCTTCCTCCCGCTCTCTCCAGCCTAAGCGTTTATGGTGAAAAATGATAGTATTCCCCATGGCTGCTGTAACATTGTTGATATGTAAAGATATTCCGGGGCTGACAAGGCTGACTAGATGCCTGGGCTCAGCTGTGAACACTTCAAAGCCATTTCTCCAGCTTGTGTGTGTGTTTAACCATGTCAACATGCTGTCATTATCAAAATTTAATTGAATATTTGCGGCTAGGTAATGAAAGATCGCTGAGGCTCCCAGTGACAGGCAAGAGGAATGATAAATGACAGTAACTAGGGTTCTGAAGCTGGCTTCTGCTAGATGGGAATCATTACCACCTGTCCTGGCCATACCATGCCCATGGTGGTGGGGAACACTGAGAGTCAGAACACAGCGAAAAGTTATTCGATTTAAAATTAGGGAAAAAATTTAGCCGAAATGAGAAGTTCTAAAACTTTATTTAATGTAATCAGTGCAACTCCAACATATATAAAAACATTTAAAGTGCAAGGAAACCCAACAATGGACTTTTTTCATTTGCTCCCTTTTGAGCTGTCCATTGCTGCCCTGTGTACGGATGAGCTAAGGTTTGGTCCTAGGTCAATGATATCACCAGTATCCCCGCCCCTTTGTTACATGTCAGTGATGTCACCAGCATCCACTCCCCTTTGTTACATGTCAATGATGTCACCAGCATCCCCGCCCCTTTGTCACAGTTCAATGATGTCACCAGCATCCCCGCTCCCTTTGTTACAGTTCAACAATGTCACCAGCATCCATGCCTCTTTGGTTCATGTCAATGATGTCACCAGCATCCCCTCCCCATTCTTACATGTCAATGATGTCACCAGCATCCCCTCTGATTTCTGAGATGTCAATGATGTCACCAGCATCCCCGCCCCTTTGTTACATGTTAATGATGTCACCAGCATCCCCGCCCCTTTGTTACATGTCAATGATGTCACTAGCATCTCCGCCCCTTTGTTACGTGTCAGTTATGTCACCAGCATCCCCTCCATGTTCTTACATGTCAATGATGTCACCAGCATCCCCACCCCTTTGTTACATGTCAATAATGTAACTAGCATCCCTTCCCCTTTGATACATGTCAGTGATGTCACCAGCATCCCCGCCCCTTTGTTACATATCAATGATGTCACCAGCGTCCCCGCCCCTTTGTTACAGTTCAATGATGTCACCAGCATCCATGCCTCTTTGCTACATGTCAGTGATGTCACCAGCATCCCTGCCCCTTTGTTACATGTCAATGATGTCACCAGCATCCCCGCCCCTTTGTTACAGTTCAATGATGTCACCAGCATCCACGTTCCCTTTGTTACATGTCAGTGATGTCACCTGCATCTCCGCCCCTTTGTTACATGTCAATGATGTCACCAGCGTCCCTGCTCCTTTGTTACAGTTCAATAATGTCACCAGCATCCATGCCTCTTTGCTACATGTCAGTGATGTCACCAGCATCCCTGCCCCTTTGTTACATGTCAATGATGTCACCAGCATCCCCGCCCCTTTGTTACAGTTCAATGATGTCACCAGCATCCCCGCCCCTTTGTTACATGTCAATGATGTCACCAGCATCCCCGTCCCTTTGTTACAGTTCAATGATGTCACCAGCATCCCCACCCCTTTGTTACATGTCAATGATGTCACCAGCATCCCCGTCCCTTTGTTACAGTTCAATGATGTCACCAGCATCCCCTCCCCTTTGTTACATGTCAATGATGTCAATGATGTCACCCTTTGTTACAGTTCAGTGATGTCACCAGCATTCCCGCCCCTTTGTTACATGTCAATGACATCACCAGCATCCCCTCCCCTTTGTTACTTGTAAATGATGTCACCAGCATACCCACCCCATGTTACATGATGATGTCAATGATGTCACCAGCATCCCCACCTCTTTGTTACATGATAATTAATTGGTGCCGGCGGCCTGTTATCATGTGACAGTTTTCCTGTTTCAGTTGAATGGGTTGCTTTCATTGGACGGTAATGCCCACCAAATGTGATGGGGGAGAAATATATTACATGGTGTGATGCAAAGCATGTGCACACTTCCGTCTCTTGCCTTTGCAGCTTAAGGGGGAGAGGCTGGGGTTGTGTTTTTACTGCCCCCCCCCCCCAAGCACAGTTCTAAATAAGGCCTAAGCTCTGGGGAAAATGCCCTTGCAAAGTGAATTATTAGACCTTAGTAAATTAGCTCTTCTGTCTTGACAGTTAGAACCAACCTTGGGAAATAAAAGGTGTTTTTTATTGTAGAGAAGGACCCGCAGTCCATCGCATTGCGTTTGATGCCGTAATTATATTTCTTTAACGTTCTCTAATAATACAGATTTGGATAAAAGCCACAATTCTAAAAAACATAATCTGTTATTTTTTACCACCATATGCCGTAACATATACTTGACAGCTCTTTGGCCATCTCCATGCTGCATGGTCCATTGCGTGATGTGTACGACGCTACTCAAATCACACCAAGCGTTTCCCCATATGGTGGAACAAATAGTTGACAATCACGGGTTTGTCGAAGTTTTTTTCTTTCCTGTGTTTTCCAGTTTTGCTTTTCTATAACACCGACTGTAAAGATCTGTTCTGAGTTTCACCGAAGTGTCTTTATACTGCAGCATTGCCGAGAGTCAGGCATGGTCACCACCATATTGTTCAACAGGAGAGGGGTGAGCATTGGAATGCCTTCAGTACCGGAGATTCCATACAGCCTGGAGGGGCGGTCATCATCCTTACAACAACGCATAACTTCCCTCTTACATTGTTACTTAGTTTATATAAAATGAAAAAAATAACGATTTTGCCCCACCACCGGCCATCATATGACATCCTTGACTTTGTGGGGGTGTATCTGAATGATGGGCGCAGCTACAGGCATCATTCAGATATCATAAAGAGGAAAAAAACGCGCTAGATCTGTATAACAGTAATGATTTAACATTCAAAGTTGTATATTGAAATTATCAAAGTCCAAAAAGCAGCAGCATATAGCAAAAAAATGCATAAATTAGATGGAAAAAAGAGAGAAGCTGCGCTATATAAAGGTGCAGGTCAACCATGGCTTGTATATTCCAGAATAGTGAAATGCAGTTCAAACAAATCCGCACTAAACACCCAGGTGAGCTAAATCCTTATTCAGTGCCACCACCTAATAAAAAACTCGCTTACCAGATGGCAAAGCGGAAGCAAGCGGATGGCTATAGCCCAGCCAAGACCTTTACTTTGAACGAAAGGAACATCCAGACAGGTGTAGTCAAATGGAATAGCTGTATGCTCCAAACCCTTGATGCTGTAAATCTTCCATGGGCCTGTGCCTGTCTCCGAACGCAGGGAGAGTAGGAAGCCCACCACAGCCGCACGTCTCCTCGATGGGAAAACCCGGAAATGATGCCGGCGGTCCTGCCGGAAATGATGCCTAAATGGATGAAATGGAGCATACAGCTATTCCATTTGACTACACCTGTCTGGATGTTCCTTTCGTTCAAAGTAAAGGCCTTGGTTGGGCTATAGCCATCATTCAGATATCGGCTTTTTCAGCTGGCGATTCCCTACACCATCAGAAAAATCATAGCTGCTGTTCCACCGCTTGATCGTTCTTATGGGCGGCGAGAGGGGGCGCCCCCCCCCCCCCTGCCGCCCTCCGGTGCTTCTACCGACTCACCGCTTCCAGCGGTGGGTCGGAGAACTGATCCACTGGCCCCGGATGGTGACCATAGAGATTTATGGTGGACCAGATGGCCGCTCTGAGGCTGAGCGCAATGTTATGACGTAACGCCCGGGCTCTGCATTCCAACAAATGGCGCCACCTCGGCTGGGAAGCCGAGATTGTTTTTTTTTTTTTTTTTTTATTTCAGTCTTTCCAGCCTAGATGTGAGATGTGAGGTCTTATTGACCCCCAAATCTTGCTGTAAAGAGGACAGATCGTGCCATATTCCTATTACAAGGGATGTTTACATTTCTTGTAATAGGAGTAAAAGTGATAAAAAAAATATATTTTTTAAAAAGTGTCAAACTAAAAAAATAAAAAGTAAAATTAACAATGAAAAAAAATTTAAAAAATTTAAAGCGCCCCTGTCCCCGTGTGCTCACATGCAGAAGCGACAGCATATGTAAGTCCCGCCCACATATGAAAACGGTGTTCAAGCCACACATGTGAGGTATCGCCGCAAATGTTAGAGCGAGAGCAATAATTCTAGCATTAGACCTCCTCTGCAACTCAAAACATGTAACCAGTAAAAAAATGTAATGCGTCGCCTATGGGGATTTTTAAGTACCAAAGTTTGGCGCCACACCACGAGCGTGCGTAATTTTGAAGCGTGACATGTTAGGTATTTATTTACTCAGCGTAACATCATCTTTCACATTGTGCAAAAAAACTGGGCTAACTTTACTGTTTTGTTTTTTTTTTAAGCACAAAACAGTTTTTTTTTCCTGTAGTGCGGCTGTCCAGAATTTCTTTGATGTCTAACTGCGCAAATACCATGCGAGATAAAAAGTTGTTTTTCATATGTTAGGCAACAAACAAAACAGGATTTCAAACAAGAGAGAGAACAAAAAAATATATATCTAAATGTTACTTGTCTTTTTGAGAGGGAAGGAAGAATACTTGCTGAACAAGAATTTAGAGTAAAGGGTTCATTTCCAGCTCCTTGTTCAACCCACCCGGCTTAAGTCTGTAAATCCAGTAGGACTCCTGTGCGCACAGGCGTTTGTAGCGTTCTACTGCTGGAAAAGTATTGGGTATGGCTTTGATTACCCAAACTTTCAGATCATGAGAGGAATGTTTATGATGAATTAGGAAATGTTTGGGCACACTATGTTTATCTGACCCTGCGTCCACTAGACTCCTGTGTACCCCAAATCTTTTTCATAGTGTACGGATCGTTCGGCGTACATATAATAGGCCTCATGGACAGGACAGGCAATATATCAGGAACCCGGATGATCCGGAATCCGGATGATCATATAATAGGCCTCATGGACAGGACAGGCAATATATCAGGAACCCGGATGAGCATGTGTAAAAATCAGATAGGGAATATGTTTTTTCTTTAGAGTGGAATTCTTTTTTTCTGTGGGTGAGCAAGTCAGGCATAGGAGCTTACGGCATTGGCACATGCCTCGGATATTGGAAAACATAAATGGAGCACTAGTGGAGGGTGGATTTGATTTCATTTTGCTGGGGGAAATTCTAGTTTTTAGGTTCCTGGCACGTCTATATGAGATGAGGGTTGTGCTGTGATGGTAGATCTGAGGTGTGGGTCTTCTTGTAAAATGGACCAATGTTTTGGGAATATTTGTTCCATATTTTTGAATTTGGTGTGGAAGTTGGTTGTGAATCTCAATGGTTGTGTGAGAGGGAATGCTTCATCTATGAGGGTGGGTGGGTAACCTTTCTCTAGGAAATTTAGTTTGAGAAGTTGGCCATGTGTGGCATAGTCTTCATCTCTGGTACAATTATGTTAAAGACAACAGTATTGGCTTTTGAGAATGTTTTTAATCCAGCGTGGGTGGTGACAGCTTTTGTAGTGTAGGTATGAGTTTCCTGCAGTGGGTTTTGTGAGATTTTGTGATTGTATGATTCCATTATCACGACTAAGGGTGAGGTCAAGAAAAGCTAGGGAATTTTCGTCACAGACTGAGGTGAACGAGAGACCCATGTCGCTGGCATTACAATGAGCTACGAATTGTTGGACTAGGGGTTTCGGACCATCCCAGGTGATGATGACATCATCCATGTAGCGGCCATAAAAAAATCAAGTGTGTAGTGAAAGGATTATTATTCCAGATGTATTGGTTCTCCAACAGGCCTATGGTGAGTTTGGCATAGCTGGGGGCAAAATGTGCCCCCATTGCTGTGCCATGGGTCTGTAGGTAAAAGCCACCATTGAATTCCCACTGCAGGAAACACATACCTACACTACAAAAGCTGTCACCACCCACGCCGGATTAAAAACATTGCCAAAAGCCAATACTGTCGTCTTAAACATAATTGTACCAGAGATGAAGACTACGCCACACATGGCCAGTTTGGGTAATCAAAGCCATACCCAATACGTTTTCCACCAGCAGAACGCTACAAATGCCTGTGCGCACAGGAGTCCTACTGGATTTACAGACTAGATGTCCTTTCCTCGGGTGGGTTGAACGAGGAGCTGGAAATTAACCCTTTACTCTAAATTCTTGTTCCGCAAGCATTCTTCCTTCCCTCTCAAAAAGACAAGTATCATTTAGATATATATGGGTTTTTTTTTGTTCTTTCTCTTTTTTGAAATCCTGTTTTGTTCGTTGCCTAACATATGTTATGATTTGTCACTAATCATTTTAGGTCCATGACCCTTACGGTCTTTCCCCTCTTAGACATCCGTCAATAGAAAGTACGCTTTCCATCAACATAATAGAAAGTACGCTTTCCATCAACACCCCCCCTTCCCCCCCTCCCCCCTCTTCTCCCCCCAACACTCGCTCCCTTCATCCCAAGCATGTCTCTTGGTACCACCATACCATTCCCTCATCACAGCTCCAGCTGCTCTTCTTTCCCCCTCCACTTCCCCCACCCACCCCCCTCCCCACCCCCCCTTCCCCATCTTGACATCCCCCCCTCCCTTCCCCCTCTCAGCATTTATTTGCTTTAAACCTCTTTCCCAGTTCTATCTTTATGCATTTCCCAAAAAACAAAAAATAAAAATTAAATCTCATTCTTACATCTATTTATACTACCCTCTCTTTTTCACTCTTCCCTTTCCACTTTATCTTGCCCCATTTATTTTTATTCTCTCTCTCTCTCTTTCCCTCCTAATTTTTTCCTTTTTCCATTAGAAAATAATCTCTTCACATACATAGATATTCTTCCCATCACTGTTCCACTTCATTTTCTGAATTATTATCTATTTCTCAATCCATTTCATTTTCAATTTTATTTTCATTTCATTTTTATTATTATTTTTATTTTATTTTTATCCTTTATGTTCCTGTCCATTTTAATTTTTAATTTTAACCTTTACTCATTTAGTTATATACTTTTTTCTTTACCTCAGTTCACCTATCTCCGATTTCAGCTGCTTTCAGATCATAGAATTTTTAATACTTTCTTGTTATAATGTAAAAAAAAGTATTTTATCAACTCCCCCCTTCCTTTCTACCTCTGCATTATCTTCATTTCTATGTAAAAAAGCTCATCTTTGTTCACATGAGCATGATCAGTCCAATCCAGCCTGACACACCAGTGCCCATTCTGTAATCAGAAGCCCTTCCCACGAGCAGTTGCCATGGCACCACATCAACATCCACTGGCTGAATGGACTATAAAAACCTCTCCAAACTTGGCCTGATGAAGGAGCATGCATGCTCCGAACACGCGCTCCTCCCCACTCTCTCACCAAACCGGAAGTGACGTGTCCAGAGGCCCCTGAGCCGAATTTGAGAACCAGGAAGCGTTGGAAGCCACCAGTGCAGCCGAGAACATCAGCTGCCTCTCCACCTGCGAGCTGACCACCTTTCCCCCAGGAGTGGATGAACTTCCTATAACATTTCACATGCGCTGTAATCTCTACAATCTTGTGAGTTTAAAATCGTCTGTCATATATTACAATGTTTTTCTCACGCTGCACTTAGATGGCGCTGCTCTCTTCTTTCTTTCTACAAGAAGAAATATGCATTCGCGCATGTGCAATTACGCGTGCGCTCGCACACACACGTGCACGCACTGGCGCCAAATGGCCTTTTTAAACCAAGCAATGACATGAACACATTGCTGAGTGGTCTTTGAGCTTGTTCCTATTTACCTGTGCCCTGATCTGCTTCCTTCCTACCTGTGCTTGACCCGGCTTGATCTCAACCCTACTCTGGACTTCTGCCTGCCTACCTGTGACTTTGGCCTGTGTTTGACTCTGCTCTTGTCTCATGCTCCTGTACCATGCTGCCCGATTGTGTACCGACTTCTGCTTGCATCCTGTACCTGCTTTAGTCTCCTGTTCCTGTACCTGCATTGCCCAGCTGTTGATGACCCCCTGGCTTATGTTCCGGCTACGCTCCTGCCTACTGATCCAGCGTTATGCAGTTCCAAGTGCCTGTGTGGTGGTCTACGGCTATCAGTTCCCTTTCAAGCCTCAGCTGGCGCCACCTGGCCCGCCCTCGTGCCACTCTGTGTCCTACACTTCCTGTCAGCTCTACCAGGGGTGTTGGACAGGAGGTGCAAGAGAAGCCCCTTTAGAGCTCCATCTCCACCAGGTACGTGACAATAACCCTCCAACCCAGGGTCGGAACCTGTAAAGTTGCCCACAAGCCCTACACTTATGGGCCAGAAGGTGGGATTGCATATCTCAAACACTTTATATCCAGGAGGACACCGTTCCAAAAGAAGGATAGTTAAAAAGACCCCTGAGAGGAAAATGCAGGGATGAACATCCAAGACAAATGTGTGGCTGAATCCACTATACTTCACTTCAAACGTCTGCCATAGATTGTGTTTGCCTTATACACACCAGATACACACTGATGTTTTTATGACGGAGGGTTTTTTGTATATATTATTTGGTTTCTCGCTTGGCACAAGTCCCTTTATTCATTGATATCGTATATAACTTTGCTTGAAGAATAAACTTAAAAATACTTTTATGAGATCATCATGTAAGAGAGACATTGTGATTAGCTAGAATTGACACCAAGAGTCCCTTCCCCCACTCCTGTCCTCCTAGAACACTGGCCTTCCTGCTGGGGCTGAACCTTCCACCATATTGTACACCACTCCATGCCAGAGGCCTTCACACGGCATTCCAGGCTGTTGACCTTCACATCCCCAAAGGAAGGAATGTCCACACATATGACTATAATTGCTGCACTTTCCTGATGGAATTCTGAAAATAACAGTCACATCACATTGACATACATTCCGGAGTCACTTGACATTACACAGTCAATCACATTTAGTGGACGAACTGCAGAAGTCACATGTGAAAGCATATGCAGTACTCTTCAGAGCCATCACCCTCTAACAGTCTGTCCTTCCACAAGGGTTTATTAGTACTCACAGGTCCGGGCTCTCTGTTGGCACCACCTCCATAAGTCTACGTTTCCTGGGACCCTCTAGGGGGATAGCTTCACTCAGGGAACTCTTGGCCTGGCCTAAAAGGTCTTTTGCAAGCCACCATATCCCCCACCTCCATAAGGGTCAGAAAATCCGCAGCCGGCTCTTTTGGGTGCAAGTAAACTCCTACCTGCCCTCCTGCCCTATATAGGGTCTCCACAAGATGATGATCAACCAACCTGGCTTATAACTGGGCACTGACTCACCCATGACATCACTGCAGGATGGCTCCACATAAGAGGGTTCCTAGCACCCGATGACACTGTCTGTTGTAACCAGACCCTATTCTCGTACAGAGCCACCTAGTGGCAAAATGACTACACCTGCCTACACTCATCTAAAGTTTACAGAAAGTAGAATCAAGCCTAATACACCGATGTTTCAGGGCTGTAGTGGATCCTTCTTTAACAAGCAAAGGGATCATGCTTGTCACCTTGGAAACCACAACAGCCCCGAAACATTTTTGTAACCTTTGGATGATGACCTCATAAAAGTGGTGAGTGCTGGATTTTTCTTCAAGCAAGCTGACAGGGGCTCCAACCCTTCTCCATTTTATCCAAAACTAAAAGAAATTATAAAAAAAACATGATTTATCATTTTAAACTTTAGCTTTAATGACCAATCAAGACAAGGGAAGTGATAGGGCCGATCGTAACTTATACTAGAAAAGTCAACTTTTGCGCGATGATCATTTTTTCTTTCCACTGAAGATAACATCTTCTTCTTCAACGTTTCCATCGTATCTTTAGTTTGAATCATATAGGTTGGTGACAAGTTTACCTTACCATGTCAGGAACCATGAGAGAAATACATATATCTATGTTTGTGGAGTTTTGAGGTACCCAAGGACTATGCCGAAATAGATGGGGACTTGAACCGGACGGCTGGCTAGCTCCCACTCAGGATCCCGGGAACACAGAATGACAGGCACACAAGATGAGGTCAAAGATCTGTTCATTTAATAAGGGGGGTAACCCTTGGTTTTTTACAAAACAAAAGAAGGATGGATTTCAATACATTAGGGTTTGGTTACAGAGAAAAAGGATGGCAATTCTAAGAAAGGGAGTTTATCTCCATATAACGAGCAGTCTCATAATATTTTCGGTAAAAAGGTACAAGCTAGAATGTTCTCACAATGAACCAGCAACACTAATCTATTAGCCTAAACATTTCTATCAAGTAAACACATTCCATGTCAAACTCAGATAAATGGAAATGAGAAATATACAGAATAGAAACATCATTAACCCTTCACACATTGGTTTTTTAAAAGATAATACATTTCAAGCCCTCCTTTATCATGGATACCCCTAAAACAGTGTCTTACACACAAACAAGGCTCTAAGGTCTCAATTACTATCAATCGCTGAGCCTTGTTAAGACTGTTGCGGCAGTCCTAGTTTCCTCTACACATTTCGTGGAATATGTAGCTTCTTCTGGAGGACAGGAGAAAATCTTTAGATACAATAAAAGCATATGACGCACAATACATGGTAACAATGGCTTGATTTCCTAAAACTGGAGAGTAACCAATCAGCTTCTAACTTCAGCTTGTTCTATTAAGCTTTGGCAATAAATCCTGGAAGCTGATTGGTTTCTATGCACTGCTGCATCGGATTTTGCACTCATTTTGCACAATTTTTGTAAATAAACCCCAACATATCTTGAAAATATACATTCCATATCATATGTGTTTTCATAAAGTAAGAGTCCTCGCTGAGAGAAGAATTGGGGTATCCAATTAAATGCATAGATGAGACAAGGACTTCATGGAACAGTTTCAGCAAGACTTAAAGATTGATAGTAATTGAGGCTCTTACAACCTTGTGTGCGCACAATATAAGACTCTGTTTAGGGGGATCCATGGTAAAGGAGGGGTTTTACCTGCTCACCACCATTGTATCTTATATAAACCATACTGTCGGGACTGGGATCTGAACCCATGAACTTTGCTGTGTCCAGCAGTAGCTCTTCTAGCTTAGCCACTGGAGATGCTGGACAACTCCCTCTCTGATCTCTTAGACAATCTTGCCTTGTCTCTTGTGAACCTTGAACCCTTAGCTCCTCCTATGAACTTTATGAAATCCTATTTAAACCACATCTCTGCACTTCCTGTTTGCCAGCCAATATCTCACTCTTGTCTCTCCTGCTGCTATCTGTATCTTCACTACCACTCGTTACCAATCTTTGACTTGTTCCTGTCTACACTTCTGCTTCATCCCAACTTGCAACCACTTTTTACCGACCTTTGGCTTGTTTACTGACTACATTTCTCCTTGATCACTATCTGCTATATCTGCTACTGGACCCTGGCTTGCTCACCTCCTGGTGGGGCGATCCTGGGGACCGTGATCTTGTACTAACACACAGTAAAACCCACCCCCACCATCAGGGGCTCTGGTTCCTCTACTATGCTTCCACTAGACGTCAACCTGCAACCACTTGTTGCTGTCCTTTGGCTTGTTTACTGACTACACTTCTGCTTGATCCCTACCTGCTATATCTGCTACTGGACCTTGCTCACCTCCTGGTGGGGCGATCCTGAGGACTGCGAACTGGTACTAACACACAGAAAAATCCATCCCCGCCTTTAGGAGTTCTGGTGAACACCGGTTAGTGCTTAGACCCTGAACCTCGGGTGAGCATGTGTCATCCACCAGGGTGACCTGCTTATGTACTTATTCTGCTGGTCAGTGGGAGCCTCTCTACTGCTATAGCTACTGGTCTCCAATCCTGACCCCTGACTGTGACACTTACCATGTTTATTGGTAGACATTGTGTTCTGTCTGGTGTTCTTTTTATATAAAAACATCTGAGCACATTTTATATCCTCTATAAAAGTCTGTAATTGACTGGTACAGTATATATGTGAATGACGTCCATGTTCCCGGGGTGCTCCGGGGGGAGTGAAGATATCAGACTCTATCTGTTCCTATTACCAGTAGTCAAATCCTGTGCAAATTCCGCGACTCTCATTCACTTTCTGTCGGGTTAAGAATAAAAGAGACAAAGTGACATGACCATTATCCAGGGAAATTGACTCATTTCCAGAGCAAGAATCCTTCCCTTTAATAATATTCCGATGTGCTGCTCTGCTGAAACAGATTAACATCACTCTCAAAATTACAGATAACATCGGCAAGAGGAAAAAAAAAACCTCTTTATTGATAAGCTGGGGATGGCGGCGTGTTTGGCTGTCCTTGTGTTATCGTGTGTGTTAGAACAGGATTTGCTTTTAATTAAAATTCTGAAGGAAAAAAGACGGCAACCCGGTGTCAGGAGATTATGGGGACTATAAAGATGTGGAGGAGAAGAAGAAGACTTTTATAACTTCCTAAGAAGGCCATAAACACTGGCCAGAGAGAACCATAGAAGAGTGACGGCAGAAGAAAGACCGTAAACACCGCCGGACTCGTACGGGTTACCTGCCGCTCCTAGAAACATAGAGGAGAGACAGCAGAAGAAAGACCGTAAACACCCCTGGAAACGTAAACACCCGCCAGACAGCTGCCACTCCTAGAATCATAAAAGAGTGACTGCAGAAGAAAGACCATAAACACCCGCTGGACACGTATGGCTCATCTGCCGCTCCTAGAAATATAAAAGAAAGACGGTAAACACCAGCCAGGCATGTATGGGTCACCTGCCTATCCTAGAAGCATAGAAGAGTGACAGCAGAAGAAAGACCGTAAACACGCGCTGGACACGTATGGGTCAGCTACCTTTACTAGAAACATAGAAGAGTGACAGCAGAAGAAACACTATAAATACCTCTGGACATGTATGGGTCACCTGCCGCTCCTAGAAACATTAAAGAGTGATGGCAGAAGAAAGACCATAAACATCTCCGGACATGTATGGGTCATCTGCCACTCCTAGAAACACGGCGGTGTCCTGTCTGGATGTATAAGTACTAGGATCCAATGTCCAGTAGGAAATAGCTGTACATCGCTATACACCTAGTTGGGTCTGTGCTTTGGTGCAGTATCCCACTGGACGGGCTCTGTTGTCTGGTGTTTCTCTTGGGGTGGATCAGTGTGGGCAGAGCGTGGCCAGCTACACACACCCCGGCTCCTCTCGCTATTCCTGGATCCGTGGGTGGTTTTTGACATAGTCGCCGCCGTGATTCTGGCAATGGGTATTCCAACACTGATATGCTTGGTAGGATTTTGGCCCACGAGCTGCCTTTGATGAAGGGATGGTCTGTTTAGTCCCGAAACGCGTAGGCCTTCGTGGAAGACCATACGAGTATCCCCATCTCCTGCATATCAGTATAGCTTTCTTAGCTTTTTATTTTTATATGTGAGATCCTTGCTATGTAACATATGATAATGCTTATGTTTTGTATATATATGTTTTTTCTACCTAATAAAATTATTTTTATACTACGTTGTTGCCGTTAAAGTCCCACAAATCCTTTTTGGGGGTAATTTTTATCTAGAAACATAGAAGAATGATGGCAGAAGGAAGACGGTAAACACCAGCCAGACTCGTATAGGTCACCTGCCGCTCCTAGAAACATAGAAGAGTGACAGCAAAAGAAAGACCATAAACACTTCCGGACACGTATGGGTCACCTGCTGCTCCTAGAAACATAGAAGAATGACAGCGAAGAAAATACCGGAAACACCCAGCGGACACGTATGCCGGGTAAAGTCACCTGCCGTTCCTAGAAAGATAGAAGAGTGACAGCAGAGAAAAGACCAACATGGTCAATGGAGACTGTACTGTATGAGTGACATGGGCAGGGCTATATGAAATTTGGAGATCAACTGATCATCATAAAGAGGCTCCACCCCTCTAAGTTTGGTAATGGAGTTCATATGCCTGCTTATAAAAAAAATTCATGCTATTTTTTTGGTTTATTTCTAAAAACCTTTTGCCCTGTATTGCTCCTTTAAACTGTATGCCATGATTTACAGTGTAAGGGTTCTTCACATCCACTTGAATTCCTCACTGAGTATGCAGCTTATCTGTAATCCTTGCCTATGTTCCAGTTTAAGCTTGCCACATGACCTCTGCCTCAGATTTCCTGATTCAGGGTGGCTCCTTTCTTCTGCAGCATCTTATGGGGTCACCCTTGTATGCAGGGACTAGAATTGTGTCTCCTACACTGTGTGCATCAAAAGAAACACACAGCCTGTCACAGTCAGGGGTCAGGGGCCAGGCTCAGAGACCAGTAGCTATAGCAGTAGAGAGCCACCCACCGACCAGCAGAATAAGTACACAAGCAGGTCACCCTGGGGGATGACGCAGGCTCATCCGTGGTGAGGGGGTCTAAGCACTAACCGGTATTTACCACAGCTCCTGATGGTGGGGATGGGTTTAGCTGTGTGTTAGTACCAGGTCGCTGTCTTCAGGATTGTACCACCAGGAGGTTAAGAATGTCCGGTCCAGTAGCAGATATAGCAGCTTGGGATCAAGCAGAAGTGTAGTCAGTAAACAGCCAAAGGTCAGAAACAAGTTGTAGTGAAGATACGGATGGCAGCAGGAGTGACAAGAGTGAGACATTGGCTAATCTGGCAAACAGGAAGTGCAGAGACATGGCTTAAATAAAAAAATCATGGGAGGAGCAAAGAGTTCAAGGCTCACTAGAAACAAGACACTGGAAAGGTTGTCGAAGGAATCAGGCAGGGAGGTGTCCAGGATCTCAGGTCGCTCGGTATCATGTACCTGGTAGCAGAGCCTGATATGTTGAGGAAAGCCTCTCTTACACCTCTGCGTCCGGCCTCTGATAGTGTAGACAGGAGGCACAGAAGTACAGAGTGGCACAAGTGCCTGTAAGTCTTGCTGGCAGCAGGGCAGGTGTTCACGCTGGGCAGCAGAAGTCGTCAGATGGTTCCAGAAGCGGGCGAGCAGGCGGGCAGTTGGTACTGGCGACAGCAGGCAGAGTAGCAGAGTCAGGCAGGCTGGGTCATACACAGACAGGATGGATCGGGTGCAGGGCACAGGCAGGAGCGTGGTCAGGAAACAAGTCGGGTCTGGAATAGATCAGTAAAGCAGTAGGTCAGGGGACAAGCCAAGGTCAGTGCAGGCGAAGTTCAAAGAATGGTCAAGTCAAGCTGGGTCAGAAACTGGAATCAGGATACAGGATTCCAGAAGGCTGAAGACAAATCAGCACTGAACCTGAGCACTGGCCCAGTTTAAATAGCCTGTTTGGTGCCAGCATCTGTCACAGGTGCACGCAAGTGCCGGCATGAATGCGCAAGGGCACATGTGCGCAGGAGTATGCACGGGCACATATGCATTAGCCAGTGCTCAATTCCTGCAAGCACAAGTGGGAACATGTATTTGCCTGTGCACAGAAGTCCGTCCAGAAGAGCCATCTTGTCTATTTGCAAGCCTATCCTTCCACTCACAGCTTCTGAGGACGTCACATTGATGACGAAACGCGTCAAGTCGGAATGCATGGTGTGTAACGTCACGTGTAGGAGGAAAGCAGGCTGATGCCGAGCAAGTCCTTGCTTCCACCACACAGTGCGGATGCCTGCACTGTTGGGATGTTAGCATTTTTGCATGTTAGCCTACTACGGAGGTTTTCATAAATGACTCAATACATTTTTTGCGTTATGAGGAGTTTTGTGCTTCTTTTTTTTCTGCCACTAAATCCTGCCCATGGAACCTTTGACCACTGCGAGAGGATATTGGAAAGCAATCGGAGGATATATACTTTTCACGGGACCACCTTAAGCTATATTTGACTCTTTTGTCGTGTGACAAGTAGGATCAACAGCAGTGGCGGCTGGTGCTAAAAAAATTTGGGGGTCGCAAACAAACCCTTCCAGATCGGCACTTACCAGAGGACATCGTGAGACTTACCTACAACAGAGCTGTCATGGCTCCCCTAATACCGGGCGGCTTCCGTGTTAACCCAGTCTTCTTTCCGGGTTCCAAATCTTCATCCACCTGATTGGCCGGGATTAGAAGCCGGAAGCTGAAAGTGACGTGATGGCGAATATTAATTCAAAAGCCAATTAGAGTCTCCGGATCAAATCACATGCTTGTCAAAAATTGATGGACCTAATAGACACCTATTAATGCTTTTGAGTCAATGACCAGGAAGAAGAAAGGAGGGACAGAATTCTGGCACTTTTCTAATACAAAATGCTTGTCTTGGTCTTGAAGCTGAAGTTTTCAATAAAATACATTTTTTCCCTACAGCTTTAGTTCCATGATTTACCTGTAATGGTGTCCTTCCAGTGACCCCACTAACGCAAAGATATTTTCTCTGCCAGTGACACCATCAACGCAAGGACATTTATCCTTCCAGTGACACCGCAGACACAGGGACATTTATCCTTCCAGTGACACCGCAGACACAGGGACATCTATCCTTCCAGTGACACCGCAGACACAGGGACATTTATCCTTCCAGTGACACTGCAGACACAGGGACATTTTCTCTGCCAGTGACACCGCAGACACAGGGACATTTATCCTTCCAGTGACACCGCAGACACAGAGACATTTATCCTTCCACTGACACTGCAGACACAGAGACATTTATCCTTCCAGTGACACCGCAGACACAGAGACATTTATCCTTCCAGTGACACCGCAGACACAGGGTCATTTATCCTTCCAGTGACACCGCAGACACAGGGACATTTATCCTTCCAGTGACACCGCAGACAAAGGGACATTTATCTTTCCAGTGACACCGCAGACACAGGGACATTTATCCTTTCAGTGACACCGCAGACACAGGGACATTTATCCTTCCAGTGACACCACAGACACAGGGACATTTATCCTTCCAGTGACACCGCAGACACAGGGACATTTATCCTTCCAGTGACACCGCAGACAAAGGGATATTTATCCTTCCAGTGACACCGCAGACACAGGGACATTTCTCCTTCCAGTGACACCGCAGACACAGGGACATTTATGATTCCAGTGACACCACAGACACAGGGACATTTATCCTTCCAGTGACACCACAGACACAGGGACATTTTCCCTTCCAGTGACACCACAGACACAGGGACATTTTCCCTTCCAGTGACACCGCAGACACAGAGACATTTATCCTTCCAGTGACACCGCAGACACAGGGACATTTATCCTTCCAGTGACACCGCAGACACAGGGACATTTATACTTCCAGTGACACCACAGACACAGGGACATTTATCCTTCCAGTGACACCGCAGACACAGAGACATTTTCTCTGCCAGTGACACCGCAGACACAGGGACATTTATCCTTCCAGTGACACCGCAGACACAGGGACATTTATCCTTCCAGTGACACCGCAGACACAGGGACATTTATCCTTCCAGTGACACCGCAGACACAGGGACATTTCTCCTTCCAGTGACACCGCAGACACAGGGACATTTATCCTTCCAGTGACACGGCAGACACAGGGACATTTATCCTTCCAGTGACACCGCAGACACAGAGACATTTATCCTTCCAGTGACACTGCAGACACAGAGACATTTATCCTTCCAGTGACACCGCAGACACAGAGACATTTATCCTTCCAGTGACACCGCAGACACAGGGTCATTTATCCTTCCAGTGACACCGCAGACACAGGGACATTTATCCTTCCAGTGACACCGCAGACAAAGGGACATTTATCTTTCCAGTGACACCGCAGACACAGGGACATTTATCCTTTCAGTGACACCGCAGACACAGGGACATTTATCCTTCCAGTGACACCACAGACACAGGGACATTTATCCTTCCAGTGACACCGCAGACACAGGGACATTTATCCTTCCAGTGACACCGCAGACAAAGGGACATTAATTCTTCCAGTGACACCGCAGACACAGGGACATTTATCCTTCCAGTGACACCGCAGACACAGGGACATTTATCCTTCCAGTGACACCGCAGACAAAGGGACATTTATCCTTCCAGTGACACCGCAGACACAGGGACATTTCTCCTTCCAGTGACACCGCAGACACAGGGACATTTATGATTCCAGTGACACCACAGACACAGGGACATTTATCCTTCCAGTGACACCACAGACACAGGGACATTTTCCCTTCCAGTGACACTACAGACACAGGGACATTTTCCCTTCCAGTGACACCGCAGACACAGAGACATTTATCCTTCCAGTGACACCGCAGACACAGGGACATTTATCCTTCCAGTGACACCGCAGACACAGGGACATTTATACTTCCAGTGACACCACAGACACAGGGACATTTATCCTTCCAGTGACACCGCAGACACAGAGACATTTTCTCTGCCAGTGACACCGCAGACACAGGGACATTTATCCTTCCAGTGACACCGCAGACAGAGGGACATTTATCCTTCCAGTGACACCGCAGACACAGGGACATTTCTCCTTCCAGTGACACCGCAGACACAGGGACATTTATCCTTCCAGTGACACCACAGACACAGAGATATTTATCCTTCCAGTGACACCGCAGACACAGGGACATTTATCCTTCCAGTGACACCGCAGACACAGGGACATTTCTCCTTCCAGTGACACCGCAGACACAGGGACATTTATCCTTCCAGTGACACCGCAGACACAGGGACATTTCTCCTTCCAGTGACACCGCAGACACAGGGACATTTATCCTTCCAGTGACACCGCAGACACAGGGACATTTATCCTTCCAGTGACACCGCAGACACAGAGACATTTATCCTTCCAGTGACACCGCAGACACAGGGACATTTATCCTTCCAGTGACACCACAGACACAGGGACATTTATCCTTCCAGTGACACCGCAGACAAAGGGACATTTATCCTTCCAGTGACACCGCAGACACAGGGACATTTATCCTTCCAGTGACACCGCAGACACAGGGACATTTATCCTTCCAGTGACACCTTAGACACAGGGACATTTATCCTTCCAGTGACACCGCAGACACAGGGATATTTTCCCTTCCAGTGACACCGATTGTAAACAATTTTCTGCGATGTGCCACAACTATAATATTATTTCAGTGCATTCCAGAAACATGACTTCCATTTCAGCACAGTGTGAGCTGGTACCAGCCCCACCCCCCCTCCCGCCCCCCTACTTGGGAAAGGGGGGGTGCAGTTTGCCCTCCTCACCCTGGGCACTGGACGATCCTGTCCCGGCACTGATTACATTAATCCTTATAATAGCAAGAATTATAATTTTCTTGACTTGTTATCCCTATAGAGAGGAGCTGGGTAAGTGGGGGGGGGGGCAGCTCAAGGGGAGTCAAACATTTCAGGTGCTGACAAGGAGCATGCTGATAGGAGGAATAATCGTACAGAGAGATCAGCTCATCACTGTACTGTTTCACTGTCCAGTCATAGGCTGGGGGTGGGTCCATGACAGCCTGGGCTCAGAGGAAGTGGGTTACATGATAATGGCTGTCATTAGCCTAAGGATATCTGGTGGTGAGCATCTACTGCAGTGGACAGCTCCAGATTAAAGGTGAGTATTGCGGTAAAGATTGTTTCTCCATGTATTTTGTTTAACGAGCTGTTGTTAATGAATTAACAATTAATGATTATTATTACTTCAATAAGCCTTTAGCCAAATTGTACGCATGTGATGTCCTCTGTGCCCCCCCCCCCCCCCCGGCTCACCCAATCCATATCTTCTAATGAATTGCAGAAAGTTACTTTGTTTGGAGTAGGGATCTGTCTGAGCGGCCCCCTTTCCTATAATTTATCTGTCTGAGTAACTCCTGTAATGAGAAAGTAATCCCGGGGAAATAAATGACTTTCATTCAGAATGAACAGCGAGGGAGAAGCACATCAGTATCGGGATTTAGGGTCCAGGAATGGTAATGGCTGATTACTCCGAGGGTAATTGTGAGTGAACTTTGATAAGGCTGCAGGCAGCATCCTTAAGCTTGTTATTGTGCCTTTTAAATCACGGATAAATACATTAATCCCGGTTCTGCCGCACAAAGCCGCGCTTAGAACATTCTTCTGTTATGGAGAAATTAACTCTCACGATGCCGGAGCAACATGACATCCGCCAAGGGAAGAGTTCTCCTCTAATGTTTGGATATGGACACCGATCAGCCAGAACATCCTGACCCCTGGCAGATAACATTATCTGGTTAAAATGACATCTGAAAGTGGGTGGAAATGTATTAGGCAACAAGTGAACATGTTGTCCCTGAAGTTGATGTGTTAAACGTGGGAAAAAATAGACAAGGACTTGAGGGACTATGACAAGGACTAAATTGTAATGTATAGAGGACTGGGTCTGAGCAACTCCAAAACTGCAGCTCTTGAAGGATGTTCCCATTCTGCAATGGTCAAGACTGACCAGAAGTGGTCCAAGGAAGAAAAGCCGGCCATCTAGTGACTGGGTCATGGGGGGTCCAAGGATCATTGATGGAGGTGTGGAAGAAAGGCTCATTGATGGAGGGAGGGAAGGCTCATTGATGGAGGTGGGGAGAGAAGGCTCATTGATGGAGGTGGGGAGGGAAGGCTCATTGATGGAGGTGGGGAGGGAAGGCTCATTGATGGAGGTAGGGAGGGAAGGCTCATTGATGGAGGTGGGGAGGGAAGACTCATTGATGGAGGTGGGGAGGGAAGGATCATTGATGGAGGTGGGGAGGGAAGACTCATTGATGGAGGTAGGGAGGGAAGGCTCATTGATGGAGGTGGGGAGGGAAGACTCATTGATGGAGGTGGGGAGGGAAGACTCATTGATGGAGGTGGGGAGGGAAGGCTCATTGATGGAGGTGGGGGAGTGAAGGCTCATTGATGGAGGTGAGGCAGAAGGCTCATTGATGGAGGTGGGGAGAGAAGGCACATTGATGGATGTGGGGGAAGGAAGGCTCATTGATGGAGATGGGGAGGGAAGGCTCATTGATGGAGGTGGGGAGGGAAGGTTAATTGATGGAGGTGGGGAGGGAAGGCTCATTAATGGATGTGGGGGGGAGGCTCATCGATGGAGGTGGGGAGGGAAGGCTCATTAATGAAGGTGGGGAGGGAAGGCTCATTAATAGAGGTGGGGGGAGGGAAGGCTCATTGATGGAGGAGAGAAGGGAAGGCTCATTGATGGAGGTGGGGAAGGAAGGCACATTGATGGAGGTGGGGAGGGACGGCTCATTGATGGAGGTGGGGGGAGGGAAGGCTCATTGATGGAGGTGGGGGTGGGAAGGCTCATTGATGGAGGTGGGGAGGGAAGGCTCATTGATGGAGGTGGGGAGGGAAGGCTCATTGATGGAGGTGGGGGGAGGGAAGGCTCATTGATGGAGGTGGGGAGAGAAGGCTCATTGATGGAGGTGGGGAGGGAAGGATCATTGATGGAGGTGGGGGAGGGAAGACTCATTGAAGGAGGTGGGGAGGGGAGGCTCATTGATGGAGGTGGGGAGGGAAGGCTCATTGATGGAGGTGGGGAGGGAAGGCTCATTGATGGAGGTGGGGTGGGAAGGATCATTGTTGGAGGTGAAGGGGGAAGGTTAATTGATGGAGGTGGGGAGGGAAGGCTCATTGATGGAGGTGGGGAGGGAAGTCCCATTGATGGAGGTGAGGGGGAAGGCTAATTGATGGAGGTGGGGAGGGAAGGCTCATTGATGGATGTGGGGAGGGAAGGCTCATTGATGGAGGTGGGGAGGGAAGGCTCATTGATGGAGGTGGGGAGGGAAGGCACATTGATGAAGGTGAGGAGGGAAGGCTCATTGATGGAGGTGGGGGAAGAATAAAAACTACACATATCTATATGAGAGTCCATGGGAGAGGGTGAGCATGTGGTGGAGGCACAGTCCTGAAAGGGTGCAGCTGGACGGATGGATGATGAGCTGATTAATAGGGAAATGGCTCCTACAGCTCAGCAAGCATGTGTAGTGTTGCGGCTTCCTCATTTCCATTCAATGGCTGATGGATAGTAATGTCCACCTGAAGTCCAGGGTCACAGGATGCATTTCGAGGAACCTTCCTCCTCCTCAGCTTTTGCGTCACTTACCTGGGGAAGAGATGGCACCAGGATGCAGTATGGGAAGAAGACAAGGGCCTCTCCTCCACAACCCTGGGCGGTGGTTGTGGGGGTCTGTGGGCATGTGAATGAATATGGGGTACATTGTACCTTTACCCATTCACCAAAAAAAGCATCAAGAAGAAATAAAAGCATACTTACTGTTTTTGACAATTCCTTTATTAAAAATAAAAAATCTGTGTCGCCTGATGTAGATCCATCGTCAGTCATGACGCCGTCGCATCGCCAGACCCGAAAAAAGAAGAAAAAAAAAGCTCAGCCCACGACAAAGGCTAACGGGCAACTACCTGCTCCACCATCTGTCAGTTCTTAAATAGGTAAGTGGCGGGGCCACCCGGTGACACCGCCCCCATGTGACGTCACCAAACCAGCGGTGACATCACAAAGATGAAATAATTTGAGCTAAAATGCTGTTAAGCTGAATTTTGGGCACAAAAACTTTTGTTTTAATGAATGGCCACAAAGGATGTAAATCCCCTTTATGTGGACCAAATGCTTTGGCAAACCCCGAATATTACCATGTAAAAGTAGCCGTGACATCATCACTGTGCTGTGCATAGCCTGCGCAGAGATAAAGAGATGTGGGAGGGACCCAGCAGGCTCCACCCACTACAGAAAACTATAGGAGGGGGCCGAAAAAAACAGTCACCCTGCACAAGGAGAAAGAGCAGAGCTGTGGGAGGGGCCAGACAGAAAACTTCAAGTGAGGTGGAGTCAAGACCAGTCCTTCTGCACAGGGAGAGAGGGCAGCAGTGGGCGGTCTTTATTAGACATGTGCACAGCCAAAAAATTTGTTAATTTTCGTTTTCGTTTTATTAGTTTATTATTTTTTTCGTTTTTCGGGTCATTCGTTATGATCGCGATTCGTAAATGCGTTCATTCATACATTCGTACATTCGTAAATTCGAACATTCGTTCATTCGTACATTCGTTCATTCGTACATTCGTACATTTTTACATTTGTACATATGTAAATTCGTACATTCGTAAATTCGTAAAAGCGTACATTTGTAAATTAGAAAATTCGGAAATTTGTAAATTTGAAGTTTAAAAATCCAAAAACCCGAAAATTCAAAAATCTGAAATAGTAACTAACTATTAAATTATAGGTATTGTAATTTCCTTTCAAATTTGGCTGTTAGTGAATGTAACACATACAAATTTATCCGAAGTTATGAATGATCCGAAAAAACGGAATGGAACGGAACAAATTAAGGATAAATAATAATAATTAAACGTTGTTATTATTAATATTGTTATTTATTATTATTAATTCATTACGTTCCATTCCGTTTTTTCGGATCATTCATAACTTCGGATAAATTTGTATGTGTTACATTCACTAACAGCCAAATTTAAAAGGAAATTACAATACCTATACTTTAAAAGTTACTAGTAATTACTAATAGTTAAGTTATTATTAGTTAACTATTATTTCAGATTTCAGAATTTTCAAATTTACGAATTCACTAATTCACTAATTTACTAATGTACGAATTTACGAATGTCCAATTTTATCGAATTTACGAATATTCGGAAAAAATTCGTTAAACGGGTTTTCGTTAATTCGGATATTCTCGAATTAACGAATTTGTTGAAATTTGTTAAAAAACGAATTCGGAACGAAACGAATTGCACATGCCTAGTCTTTATTACAGGAAGTCTCACACTGGATTACTGCACAGATCTGGAAGAAATACACAAAGATCACCGAGATTCCAGAAGAAGTCACATGACCGATGGATTTATTATCTCGGAGTTCAGATTTAATGTCAGGTGGGGGAAATTATTGCCTTAAAAAGTAAAGTTGGGTGAAGCTCCATAGATTCCATTCTTATAGCCTTGTTGATTCTTCTCCAATAAGAAGCGGAAGTCTTCCATTCTGGAGGGGTTCCAGGAGAAGAGGGAACAGCGAGACTTCACACTTCTCTCAGTTTTCGGATTAATAAAACATTTCCTGTCATTTCTAGAAATCTATCTCTCGGACTTTGCCAAGAACTGACACTCCCGTCTTCCTATGTGACTTATTGTAATTTATGTTTATGAAGCATTTACAAATCGCGCCTCGGAATCCGCGCTGACTTTATGCTTTGGCTTCCACACATGTGAATTCTAATGTGCGCAGGTGTTCCCAACCAACCTTTACAGCTCGGAGAAACGAGAAGTCTCACCAACTGTGCCAGGAATCTGCTTCCTTCAATCACAGCTACTTCTGTTTTACATTATATTTTCCTTAAAAGAGATAATGTCCATGGAACAACCACATGGGCTGCCAACCATTGGAAGGATAGAAGGGAAGGTGTGCCCAGATCTCAGCTCCAAGGTGTTCAACCTTTCATGGTAAACCTGTGCTATGGAAGGGCTGCCATTGTTGAGCCCCCCTGTTGAAAATACTAGTTGTCTGGCTGTCATGCTGATCCAATGGCTTCAATATTTTAACCACTTAACTACTGCACTATTGCTGAAAGATGGCTACAGCACAGCTCTCTTGTTCTGGGAGGGGGTCCATGGATATCCTCCCAGAACCACGCCCCCCCTGTGCACCCCCTGAGGCATGCATCCGGTGCGTTCTGTGATCGTTGTGTCAACACTGCTGATCACAGATCACGGTAAAGGGTCAATCACAGTGGTCCTTTACCATGTGAACAGCTGTGTCCAATCACAGCTGATCACATGTAAACAAACTTGCCAGTTATCGGCATTCCTTTCCTCACGCGCCGTCACAGCATTAGGAGAGGAGAGCCGGTAACTGGCAAGTTTGACAGGAGACATTTACACAGATAATCAGGGCACTGATCATCAGTGCAGCCACATCCGTGCCGCTTATCAGTTCCCATCAATGCTGCCTATCAGTGCTGCCTATCAGTGCCACCTATCAGTGCCCATCAATGCTGCCTATTAGTGCCGCTTATCAGTGCCACCTATCAGTGCCGCCTATCAGTGCCCATCAATGCTGCCTATTAGTGCAGCCCCATCGGTGCCGCCTATCAGTGCCGCCTATCAGTGCCCATCAATGCTGCATATCAGTGCCACATATCAGTGCCCATCAATGCTGCCTATCAGTGCCGCCTATCAGTGCCACCTATCAGTGCCCATCAATGCTGCCTATCAGTGCTGCCTATCAGTGCCACCTATCAGTGCCCATCAATACTGCCTATCAGAGCTGCCTATCAGTGCCACCTATCAGTGCCCATCAATGCTGCCTATCAGTGCTGCCTATCAGTGCCACCTATCAGTGCCCATCAATGCTGCCTATTAGTGCAGCCCCATCGGTGCCGCCTATCAGTGCCGCCTATCAGTGCCTCCTCATCAGTGCCACCTATCAGTGCCCATCAGTGAAGGAGAAAAATTACTTATTTACAAAATTTTATAATAGAAACTCAGAAAAACATTTTCTTTTTCCAAATTTTTTGTCATTTTTCACTTGTGTAGCAAAAAATAAAGAACCCCCCCCCCCCCCCAGAAGTGATTAAATACCAGCAAAAGAAAGTTCTATTTGTGTGAAAAAAATGATAAAAATGTAGTTTGGGTACAGTGTTGTATGACCTCGTAATTGTCATTCAAGAGTGTGACAGCGCTGAAAGCTGAACATTGTACTGGGAAGCAAGGGGGTGAAAGTGCCCGGTTTTGGAGGGGGGAGGGTGGAGAGCAGGAAGGGGGGTGGAAATGCCTGGTATTTGATGGGGGGAGGGTGGAGAGCAGGAAGGGGGTGGAAATGCCTGGTATTGGAGGGGGGGTGGAGAGCAGGAAGGGGGTGGAAATGCCCGGTATTGGAGGGGGGGGTGGAGAGCAGGAAGGGGGTGGAAATGCCCGGTATTGGAGGGGGGAGGGTGGAGAGCAGGAAGGGGGTGGAAATGCCCGGTATTGGAGGGTGGAGGGCAGGAAGGGGGTGGAAATGCCCAGTATTGGAGGGTGGAGGGCAGGAAGGGGGTGGAAATGCCCGGTATTGGAGGGTGGAGGGCAGGAAGGGGGTGGAAATGCCCGGTATTGGAGGGTGGAGGGCAGGAAGGGGGTGGAAATGCCCGGTATTGGAGGGGGGGTAGAGAGCAGGAAGGGGGTGGAAATGCCCGGTATCGGAGGGGGGTGGAGGGCAGGAAGGGGGTGAAAGTGCCCGGTATTGAAGGGGGGGCAGGAAGGGGGGGTGAAAGTGCCTGGTATTAAGGGGGGAGGGCAGGAAGGGGGTGAAAGTACCCGGTATTGAAAGGGTTAAGTGAACTACCCAGAACAAGTATGGACTTGCAGAGACTTTGGTGACTTCACTACAGAATTGTTTGAAGTCAGAGACTGAGAGGGTACTGGATTCATTGCCATTGATTTCCTAAAGGCTGTTCACTCTGAAAGGGAAGTTGCACTTTGCAAGCAAATTTCCCTTAGTTGAGTGAATAAGGTGAAATTTCAATTTGTGAAGAATAACCCGATCACCTGCAAAGGGAAAAAAAAAACAAAGCATTTTTGCTTGCACGTGATTGAATGATGGAAGTCAACAGATCTTCACCTCATTCACAAAGTTCTGGGCAAAGTTTCCTCTCACAAAGTGAACAGTCTATTTGCCAATAGTAAATCAACCCCATAAAGTCATCATGACAGCGAGGTAAATATTACTTGCATAAGCATATCTGAAATAACCGTCCCCAATGTTTTTCTTATTACTGGTTCTCTTTAAATGTTGAGGCTTTAATGGCATTGGGTAGTTTTCTTAAACCTTTGTTGTCTGTTTCCCTTTGGTCAGTTCCATGTTTGATGGGCCTTTGTCCAGTACCTGTATGAAGAGCTCGAGATGATGGCTCAGGTGCCAGGAAGCTGGAACCGTAGGCTTGAACTTGGGATTGTTGATGTCATGTACAGTGCATCCGGAAAGTATCCACAGCGCTTCACTTATTCCACATTTTGTTATGTTACAGCTAGGGTTGTCTCGATACCGATACTAGTATTGGTATCGGCACCGATACCGAGCATTTGCCCAAGTACTTGTACTCGGGCAAATGCTCCCGATGCTTCCGCCGATACTATGTCAGTCAGCGGTGATCGGCGTGTGGGGGAGTTACAAGCTTCCCCCCCCGCGGCTTTCAGTGACATACAGCGGTGATCGGTGCTTGTAACTTCCCCACATGATCACCGCTGACTGTCACCTCATCCTCCTCCATGCCCACTCCGTTCCTCTGTCCCCCTCTCCTTCTCTGTCCCCCTCCGTTCCGTTCCTCCGTTCCTCTGTCCCCCTCTCCTTCTCTGTCCCCCTCCGTTCCGTTCCTCCGTTCCTCTGTCCCGCTCTCCTTCTCTGTCCCCCTCCGTTCCGTTCCTCCGTTCCTCTGTCCCCCTCTCCTTCTCTGTCCCCCTCCGTTCCGTTCCTCCGTTCCTCTGTCCCCCTCTCCTTCTCTGTCCCCCTCCGTTCCGTTCCTCCGTTCCTCTGTCCCCCTCCGTTCCGTTCCTCCGTTCCTCTGTCCCCCTCTCCTTATCTGTCCCCCTCCGTTCCGTTCCTCCGTTCCTCTGTCCCGCTCTCCTTATCTGTCCCCCTCCGTTCCGTTCCTCCGTTCCTCTGTCCCGCTCTCCTTATCTGTCCCCCTCCGTTCCGTTCCTCCATTCCTCTGTCCCGCTCTCCTTCTCTGTCCCCCTCCGCTCCGTTCCTCCGTTCCTCTGTCCCCCTCTCCTTCTCTGTCCCCCTCCGCTCCGTTCCTCTGTCCCCCTCTCCTTCTCTGTCCCCTCCGTTCCGCCGTCCCCCTCCTCCTTCCTTTGTGAATGGACAGAGTCAGCTGACTCTGTCCATTCACATAACTGAAACATTGTAATCTCCTGTGATTACGATGTGTCAGTTTATGAATGGGGAGGAGCCGCTGTCTTCTCTCCATTCATTCTCAGTGCAGCTGAGGCTGCAGAGAAAGGGACTGGGGAATCTCTATCCTCCGTCTGTTTCTCTGTCTCGAGGGGGAGATATCAGGGGTCTGTTAAAACCCCTGATATCTCACCAAAGCCCCCCAAAAGGGCTGATTAAAAAAAAAAAAACATATTGCAAAAATGAATAAAAAAATATTATTGTAAAAAATAAAAATTGTAAATAAAAAATAAAAAAACACACACACATACACCGTTCACCCCCCCCCCCCCCCCCCCCCCCGAAAAAAAAGAAAGCATTGTTAAAAAAAAAAAAAAAAACTGTCACGTGACAGTAAAAAAAAAAGTATTGGTAATTGGTATCGGCGAATACTTGAAAAAAAGTATCGGTACTTGTACTCGGTCCTAAAAAAGTGGTATCGGAACAACCCTAGTTACAGCCTTATTCCAAAATGGATTAAAATCATTATTTTCCTCAAAACTCTACAAACCATCACCAATAATGACAAGTTTGTTTGAAATCTTTGCAAATTTATTAAAAATAAAAAACAAATAAAATCCCATATACATAAGTATCACAGGCTCCTCCCATGTACATAAGTATCACAGGCTCCTCCCATGTACATAAGTGTCACAGACTCCTCCCATGTACATAAGTATGGCTCCTCCTATGTACATAAATATCACAGACTCCTCCCATGTACAAAAATATCGTAGACTCCTCCCATGTACATAAGTATCACAGGCTCCTCCCATGTACATAAGTATCACAGACTCCTCCCATGTACATAAGTATAACAGACTCCTTCCATGTACATAAGTATCACAGGCTCCTCCCATGTACATAAGTATCACAGACACCTCCCATGTAAATAAGCATCACAGGCTCCTCCCATGTACATAAGTATCACAGACTCCTCCCATGTACATAAGTATCACAGGCTCCTCCCATGTACATAAGTATCACAGACTCCTCCCATGTACATAAGTATCACAGGCTCCTCCCATGTACATAAGTATCACAGCCTTTGCCATGACACTCAAAATTGAGCTCAGGTTCCTCCTGTTTCCACTGATCATCCTTGAGATGTTTCTACAACTTGATTGGAGTCCACCTTTGGTAAATTCAGTTGATTGGACATGATTTGGAAAGACACACCTGTCTATAGAAGGTCCCACAGGTAACAGTGCATGTCAGAGCACAAACCAAGCCATGAAGTCCAAGGAATCGTCTGTAGACCTCGGAGACAGGATTGTATGGAGGCACGGATCGGGGGAAGGGTACAGAAACATTTCTGCAGCATTGAAGGTCCCAATGAGCACAGTGGCCTCCATCATCCGTAAATGGAAGAAGTTTGGAACCACCAGGACTCTTCCTAGAGTGGGCCGCCCGGCCAAACGGAGCGATCGGAGGAGAAGGGCCTTAGTCAGGGAGGTGACCAAGAACCCGATTGTCACTCTGACAGAGCTCCAGAGTTTCTCTGTGGAGAGAGGAGAACATTCCAGAAGAACAACCATCTCTGCAGCACTCCACCAATCAGGCCTGTATGGTAGAGTGGCCAGACGGAAGCCACTCCTCAGTAAAAGGCACATGACAACCCACCTGGAGTTTGCCAAAAGTCACCTGAAGGGTTCTCAGACCATGAGAAACAAAATTCTCTGGTCTGATGAAACAAAGATTGAACTCTTTGGCCTGAATGACAAGCGTCATGTCTGGAGGACCAGGCACCTTTCATCACCTGTAAATAGAAAATTAATGCGCTTATCCTAAAAACAAAGTAAATAAGGCATGAAAGTCATCAAAGTGCAATTCAGTGCAAACATATTCTATAGGTAATACCAAGACAGTATATTAAACAAGAACTCCAATGCAAAGAAGTTTATCTGTATAACATAAATGTAAATCTGTGCTAATATAAAAAAAAGGGTGCAAAGTCCCATAAAACAGTATAGTGTGCTCAAAGGAAAAGTCCCAACAACCAGTCGGATTTAAAATATATGATTTATTCCAGAAAGGGTCACACTCAGAATCATCACCACAATGTACTCCACTGCAAGCAATCGAGGACTCGCCTCTTACCAGAAAGACCGACCTTTGCAGGTCAGAAAAGAGTCTTTGAGCAAACAAACCCCCTCCGGCATAGAATGACACTTCTTGATAAATCCAGGCACTCAACATGGATGATCTCACCATCTTTCCACTCAAGCCAGCACCATGTATTCACTCCTCAGCTCAGTACATGAAGTATAATACACATGGAAAAAGGAGAGGACATCTCATTGCACATCATCCATGAAAAACAATTTCATTAAAACAGAAACATACTTAAAAGGGGGAAGATAAAACAGGCATATCGATCTGAACAGCGTCTGGCGTCCCTGTGGACCTGCTGACATCACTGCCACTCTTACTGCCCGACGTACGTTTCGTTCTAATGAACGTCATCGCTGTGGCAACTCATCCCTTCAGTGAAGCATGGTGGTGGCAGCATCATGCTGTGAGGATGTTTTTCAGTTGCAGGAACTTGGAGACTAGTCAGGATCAAGGGAAAGATGAATGCAGCAATGTAGAGAGACATCGTTGATGAAAAACCTGCTGCAGAGCGCTCTGGACCTCAGACTGGGTCGAAGGTTCATCTTCCAACAGGACAACGACCCCAAGCACACAGCCAAGATAACAAAGGAGTGGCTAAGGGACAACTCTGTGAATGTCCTTGTGTGGCCCAGCCAGAGCCCAGACTTGAACCCGATTGACCATCTCTAAAGAGATATGAAAATGGCTGTGCACCGACGCTCCCCATCCAACCTGATGGAGCTGGAGAGGTCCTGCAAAGAAGAATGGGAGAAACTGCCCAAAAATAGGTGTGCCGAGCTTGTAGCATCATACTCAACAAGACCTGAGGATGTAATTGGTGCCAAAGGGGCTTCACCAAAGTATTGAGCAAAGGCTGTGATACTTATGTACATGGGAGGAGCCTGTGATACTTATGTACATGGGAGGAGCCTGTGATACTTATGTACATGGGAGGAGCTTGTGATACTTATGTACATGGGAGGAGCCTGTGATACCTATGTAAATGGGAGGAGCCTGTGATACTTATGTACATGGGAGGAGCCTGTGATATTTATGTACATGGGAGGAGCCTGTGATATTTATGTACATGGGAGGAGTCTGTGATACTTATGTACATGGGAGGAGCCTGTGATACTTATGTACATGGGAGGAGTCTGTGATACTTATGTACATGGGAGGAGTCTGTGATACTTATGTACATGGGAGGAGCCTGTGATACTTCTGTACATGGAAGGAGTCTGTGATACTTATGTACGTGGGAGGAGTCTGTGATACTTATGTACATGGGAGGAGCCTGTGATACTTATGTACTTGGGTGGAGTCTGTGATACTTCTGTACATGGGAGGAGCCTGTGATACTTTTGTACATGGGAGGAGTCTGTGATACTTATGTACATGGGAGGAGTCTGTGATATTTATGTACATGGGAGGAGCCTGTGATACTTATGTACATGGGAGGAGTCTGTGATACTTATGTACATAGGAGGAGCCTGTGATACTTATGTACATGGGAGGAGCCTGTGATACTTAAGTACATGGGAGGAGTCTGTGATAATTATGTACATGGGAGGAGCCTGTGATACTTATGTACATGGGAGGAGTCTGTGATACTTATGTACATGGGAGGAGTCTGTGATACTTATGTACATGGGAGGAGTCTGTGAGACTTATGTACATGGGAGGAGCCTATGATACTTATGTACATGGGAGGAGTCTGTGATACTTATGTACATGGGAGGAGTCTGTGATACTTATGTATATGGGTGGAGTCTGTGATACTTATGTACATGGGAGTATGGGTGATCCTCAGAGATCTTTTAATCATCAGTTGTAGATGTGATGACACAGAGTCAGCAAACATGTCAAGTCTTTTTGTCTCAGTTAAGCTATGATTTCTGATATTGGCAAAGCCATATTAAGGGTGTAGGCAGGTGCAGTTAGCTAGTCTGCCACTAGGTCACTCTGTTCCAGAATAGTGTCTGGTTACAGAAAGTAATGTCATCAGGTGCTAGGCCCCTTTTAGGTGGAACCCTTCTGTAATGATGGCATGGGTGAGTCAGTGCCCAGGTATAAGCCAGGTTGGGAGTCAGCCCTAGTGCAGTTGGGGCATGGGAGCCAAACACCTCACACCAGCACAGATGATACCCTGCACATGTGGGCCCTGGACAGGGCTCGTGGCCAGGGAGAAGTAGACCTGGACCCAGCTTTAGATTTCCTGACCCTTATGAAGATGGGGGCTAGGGAGGGTTGCAAAAGGCCTTTTAGGCCAAGAGTTCCCTGAGTGAGGCTATTACCTTGGAGGGTTTCCAGGAGAGGTGTACCACCTATGGATGTGGTGACTACTGAGAACCTAGTCCTGTGAGTACTAATGTCCCTGGGTGGAAGAAGAGACTGTTAGAGGGAAAAGACTGCTTAAATTGCTGCATATGCTTTCACATGTCACTGCTGTGAACCATCCACCAAATGTGATTGACAATGTAATGTCAAATGACTCCGGAATGTATGTCCTCGTGATGTGACCGGTATGCCATTTCCTGAGTACCATCAACGAAGTACAGCAACCCTATTCATGTGTGGACTTTCCCTCCTTGGGATATAAAGGTGGACAGACCAGGAATGTCATATGGAGGCCTCTGCCATTAAGTGGGGCACAATATGGCAGAGGGTTTGGCCTCAGCAGGAGGGATAGTGTTCTAGCAAAGGCAGGAGTGGGGCAGAGACTTATAATCCTGGCTCTAACCAATTGCAAAGCCTTTCTTACAAGGTTATATACCTGTCTGAGGTAGGTGGGCAGAGTGACCCAGGACCATTGACCTAGGTGTGCTTCTGGTGTCATTGAAGAATACCAATCCTAAAGTTTAGAGTCACATTTTCTGGTAGTTCTAGAAGTAGTTCATAGCTGGAATTTTTTTTTTAGGGTGGATACATATAGGGAATATACATATACATATAGGGAACACTACAAGTTCCAGACAGAAGACTTCACTTTCTTTCATAACGAAAAAAAGTCCTAACCGTAAAGTCAGTTTGGG
The DNA here is from genome assembly GCA_037952925.1 of Lithobates clamitans. Lineage (NCBI taxonomy): Eukaryota > Metazoa > Chordata > Amphibia > Anura > Ranidae > Lithobates > Lithobates clamitans. Next base: position 16,070 of record JBBGZY010002665.1, on the reverse strand, counting down.
ACACAGGGTCATGAATCCTAAAGTAAAATCATGCCAGCAAAGGCACGGGCAATCAAACAGAAAGCCTGATCCGGTCCCGGGCCGTATATTACTATTTCTTTATCCATTATTTAGAAGTATTGTTTTAGGTTTATTCTGCAGCAGACGGGGATGCTATACACATAGATGAATGGTTAGCCAGCTAAACAAAACCTGACTGAGGCTCTCTGGTGAGGGAATGTGTTGTTAGTGGTTAATGATGCACGAAACGGAGGGTCAGAATCTCTGATCAAAGCCGTTTATGAAACAATAATGACAAAGTTCTGCAGTCAAAATAAATAAAAAATCACAAAGAGATGCTCTCTGTAAGACATCAGTGTTTGCAGATGTAGAACTGAGTCAAGGTTCTGATAGTTCAACTCCGGCCCCATCCCCAAGTTCTATCAGTGATACAAAACCAACAACAAGGTCATAATCTGCTTGAAACTAAATGCCAATCTGTCAGGACCCGGATCTGAACCCGCAACCTCTGCTGTGTCGGGCAGAACCTCTTCTTGCTGAGTCACCTGAGATGCTGGACATCTCCCTGGACAATCTTGTCTTGGTCCTTGTTTCTGTTGACCCTTGAACCCTTTTCTCCTTCAGTGAATTTCCTATTAAAGCCATGTCTCTGCACTTGCTGTTTGCCAGATTATTGTGCTCTCTCCAGCCAATATCTCTCCCATGTCACTCTTGCTGCCCTCCATATCTTCACTACCACTTGTTACTGACCTTTGGCTTGTTCCCCGACTACTCTTCTGCTTGATCCCAACCTGCAACCACTTATTACCGACCTTTGGCTTGTTTACTGTCTACGCTTCTGCTTAAACCCTCCCTGCTATACCTTCTACTGGACCCCGGCTTGCTCACCTCCTGGTGGGGTGATCCTGAGGACAGTGACCTGGTACTAACATGCAGCAAAACCCATCCCCACCATCAGAAGCTCTGGTGAATTCCGAATTAGTGCTTAGACCCCGCACCTCGGGTGAGCATATGTCATCCACCAAGTTGTACTGCTTGTGTACTTATCCTGCTGGTCATTGGCAGCCCCTCTATTGCTATAGCTACTGGTCTCCCGGCCTGCCCCCTGACCGGAACACCATCTTATGGATCTGTGGCAACTGGAGGGGGCTTTTTGAGGCTGTTTATCTGATGTGAACCAGTGATGTGTATTCCCATAAAAGAGCATCATGATAATAGCAAAAAAGAAACAAACATATCCACCTAGATGACTGTAGCACCAATCCCAGCTGCAGTTGTCCTTGCTGGCTCTACCTTGAGAACTGAGCAATCAAACACCTCTGATCACTCAGTTCTCCCCCTCCGCTCTGAGCAGAGAGCTTTGACTGTCAGTCACCGGCTCTCTGCTCTGCCCTCCTGTGCCCACTGGAGCATTGGGCTGTGGAGGAGGCTGGCTTAGAGAGGCTGAGCCAGTTCCCGGTATCAGGCATCTGGATGGATCCCAACCGTAAAGTCGGGATCTTTCCTGAGCCTGGACAGGCTGAGTGATGTCAGCCAACCACGGGCTTTAGCCTGCTGTCAGTTAAAAATGGGTCACAGGAGTGCAAAAATAGCTTTGGCTACACTTCTCCTAAAGGACCTTGTGGGGCAATGAAGGAAGGGTTCCTTCTGTTCTGTTACTGACCTTTGGCTTGTTTACTGACTGCACATCTGCTTTATCCCGACCTGCTTTATCTGCTACTGGACCCCGGCTTGCTCACCTTTTGGTTTGACGATCCTGAGGACTGCAACCTGGTACTAACATGCAGAAAAACCCATCCCCACCATCAGGAGCTCTGGTGAAAACCAGTTAGTACTTAGATCACACATCTCAGGTGAGCCTGTGTTGTCCACCAGGGTGACTTGCTTGTGTACTTATCCTGCTGGTCGGAGGGTGGCTCTCTACTGCTATAGCTACTGGTCTCCGTACCTGACCCCTGACTGTGATACACTGGCTCTAAGGAAGCTGTGGGTTCTTGCACCACCACTGGCATCACAGTATATTACCTTATATGGCCAGGTTTTCCCAGTCATGTAAGCAAAGGGGCGGGAACAGCAGTGACATCACAATGATGTCACCACTATCCCTGCAGGGAACTGTCATTCAGCTTGTGATATCGTCTAGTTTTCTTTTTTTACTTTAATTCAGTCTTGCTGGGATTAAAGTAAAACTATAAACAGTTCCAGTTTGGATAAAGTAAGTGAGGGTTGTAACCCCTGTCAGTTTTTTTTTTTTTTTTTTTTGAGAATCTGTGTCCAATTAGGGAGATTTACCTTAACTTCATGCCCCATAGCCAAAGAGGAAGTGAGAGGAAATCCCTACAAATGAATGTAATCTCTGTCAGGAGAAATGGAGAGAGAGAATCTCCTTATCGGGGACACAGACAGCAATAAAAACCTATTAAGTATTATAGATATGTGCACCGCCAAAAAATCCGTTTGTTTTCGTTTCATTCGTTTTTTTTAATTTTTTTATTTAGTTTTCATGTGTTATGATCGCAATCGAAAATTCGGAAATTTGGAAATCCGAAAATTAGAAAGAAAAAAAAAATTTGAAAGAATAACTAACTAATAACAACTAACTGTTAAATTTTAGGTATTGGAATTTCCTTTCAAATTTGGCTGTTAGTGAACGTAACCAATACGCATTTATCCGAAGTTACGAATTATCCGAAATAACGAATGCCGCATCAAAACAAATGAAACGGAACAAATTAATAATAAATAATAATAATAAAAAGTTTTTATTTTTATTATTGTGATTTATTATTATTAATTGATTACGTTCCATTTGTTTGGATGCAGCATTCCTTATTTCGGATAATTCGTAACTTCGGATAAATTCGTATTCGTTACGTTCACTAACAGCCAAGTTTGAAAGGAAATTCCAATGCCTATAATTTATTAGTTAGTAATAGTTAAGATATCACACATGTGAGGTATCGCCGCGATCGATAGAGCGAGAGAAATAATTCTATCACTAGACCTTCTCTGTAGCTCTAAACTAGTAACCTGTAGACATTTTTTAAAGCGTCGCCTATGGAGATTTTTAAGTACCGTAGTGTGTTCCATGAGCGTGTGTAATTTTAAAGCATGACATGTTGGGTATCTATTTACTCGGCGTAACATCATCTTTCACACTATATAAAAAAATTTAGCTAAATATTGTGTTTTTTTTTTTTAATTCATTAAAGTGTATTTTTTTTTTCCCCAAAAAATTGCATGTGAAATGCAAATACTGTATGACATAAAATATTGTGATTGCCATTTTATTCTCTAGGGTCTCTGCTAAAGAAAAAAAAAAAAAAAAAAGTTTTTTTTTACATTTCAATCTGGCCAGGAGGAGTGTTTTTTTTTTTTTTAAATTGCTGACCAGACCTTTTCTGGAACTTTTTGTTTACAAGTTTAAATCTGTATTTTTTGCTAAAAAATCACTCAGAACCCTCAAACATTATATATACAAAAAATACAGATTTAAACTTGTAAACAAAAAGTTCCAGAAAAGGTCTGGTCAGCAATTTAAAAAAAAAAAAACACTCCTCCTGGCCAGATTGAAATGTAAAAAAAAAAACTTTTTGTGTTGGCACATTTCCAAGGCAGTGCCTCCAAACCTTCCCCCCACCATGCTTCTTCTTCACTATTAGCCTACAAGAATAGAATTTTTTAATTGGACAGATTTGGCTCACACTGACTTCAATGAGGTTTGGCCATCCAACGTTTGCCAAAACCTTTCTTGAACCGAATCCAGGGCAAATCGGCTCATTCCTATTCCTGAACTTTTGACAGGTAGTATATATTATTATGGTACACCTGTTATTCCTCAGCGACTTATCCAGAACAAATTCTAAGCTCCAGATAAACGCCCCCCCCCCACCAGTTCTACCATAGCTGGGACCTCGACAACCATCAGCCGACTCTAGCGGGAGTGCCTCAAAAGGGGCAGCAGCCCCTGAGGCCCGGGGACTCCAGACCAGGTCTGCTCCAGTCCTGAAACCATTTATGTTCCCCCTCCAGCCACCTACTGGGCACACCTCCCCAGGGATTGGCTGAGGCACCATATAGATTCAGGCTGCCAAGCTGACTTTCCCAACCTTCTATGTTCTGGAAGCCTCCAGAATGTAGGGGGAAGCAATCAAACCTGCGGCCTGTGAAAATCTAGAACAGCCCAAAGAAATGAATAGCTGCTCCAATGACTACTAAACATGTGCACTGCCGAAAAATTCATACTTTTTAGTTTCATTCTTTTGTTGTTTTTTTTTTTTTTTTTTCGGGTCACTTGTTATGATCGCAGTTTGGAAATTCGGAAATCCTTCAATTCGTAAAGTTGTAAATTCGAATATTTGTAAATTCGTAAAGTCGTAAATTCGAAAATCTGAAAAAAGGAAAGAAAATCAGAAAATTTGAAATAATAACTAACTAACTAACATTAACTAACTATTAAATTATAGGTATTGGAATTTCCTTTCAAATTTGGCTGTTAGTGAACGTAATGAATACGAATTTATCCGGAGTGACGAATTATCCAAAATAATGAATGCTGCATCTAAACAAATGGAACGTAACAAATTAATAATAAATAATAATAAAATACAAGTTTTTATTATTATTTTTGTTATTTATTATTGTTAATTTGTTCTGTTCCATTCATTTAGATACGGCATTCATTATTTTGGATAATTTGTAACTTCGAATAAATTCATATTCGTTACGTTCACTAACAGCCAAATTATAGGTATTGGAATTTCCATTCAAATTTGGCTGTTAGTGAACGTAACGAATACGAATTTATCCGAAGTTACAAATTATCCAAAATAATGAATGCTGCATCTAAACAAATGGAACAGAACAAATTAATAAAAAATAATAATGATAAAACGTTTTTATTATTATTATTATTTTTTTTATTATTAATTTGTTACATTCCATTTGCTTAAATGCGGCATTCATTATTTCGGATAATTCGTAACTTCGGATAAATTTGTATTCGTTGCGTTTACTAACAGCCAAATTTGAAAGGAAATTCCAACACCTATAATTTAACAATTAGTAATAGTTACGTTATTATTAGTTAGTAATTGTTTCAGATTTTCGAATCTTTGTTTTTTTTGATTTTCGAATTTCGGAATTTACGGAAAAATTCATTAAACGGGTTTTCGTTAATTCGGATATTACCGAATTACCGAATTTGTCAAAATGTGTTAAAAAACTAATTGCACATGTCTAATGACTACAGAGGAACCAAAGACGAAATGTTCCTCCTACTATCCTATCCTAGGAGGGCGCTACTCTGAAATCCAGGAAGAGAGAAGTCAGTGTTGGATTGACTAAGAGACAAAGGAGACCACGAGATGGGTCACCTCTCCATCATCTATTACTTATTATTACTACCCTGTTTCCCTGAAAATAAGACCTAGCGTGATTGTCGGTGATGGCTGCAATATAAACCCTACCCCCCAAATAAGCCCTACCCTGTTTCCCCCGAAAATAAGCCCTAGCCTGAAAATAAGACCTACAAGGACTTTAACTAGGGCTTATTTTCGGGGGAAACAGGGTAGGGCTTATTTTCAGGGAAACAGGGTAGGGCTTATTTGGGGGGTAGGGCTTATATTGCAGCCATCACCAACAATCACGCTAGGTCTTATTTTCGGGGAAACAGGGTAGTGAAATCTCAGTTTTAGGTGGATTGACCATTTATAAATACGGTAGAAGAAGGGTTGAGCTCGGTGAACTCCATGTTGGACCTCTGACGGTGACACATTGCTGTTTTTATTCCTGGTCATGGCGGCTTCTTTTGGAAAGAGAGTTTTCCATCTTACGTGGGCAGGAAGAATGTAATGAGCCGTAGCTTCCCGTTTTATCTCTGTTAACGAATTTACCTTCTCAATTACAGCGGCAGGACGTCATTCCCCGATAATTATTCCGTTTACTAAACGAGGATCCGCCGAGTCCCGGAGATACAGATATTCTATTACTTCAGCCTCTGAACTTCCCCAGGTTGTGAGAAGAGAGATGTAGCCGAATATCTCTAATTATAGGAAGCGAAGCTCTTCATATAATCCCGACTCTTTCCACAGGAGAGTTCAAGACAAAAAACGTCCTCGAGGTTCCTTCTTACCGATCCAACACTCCTCGTACCTGGAGAACGATTTTCTTCAAAGAGAAGATCTTGTTTCTCAATTGTCTCACCCTCGGCGTCAAGTGAAGATTTACGTGTTTATCTGTTGCACTGAAACTATCGACTTTGAAGAGAATGCAAACGGAAAATAAATTCTGTGTGTCATATTTGCACAGAATTAAAGGGGAGGTGTTAACTAAAATGTGTACCCTCAGTCAAATAATGGTGTGTGGGGGGGGGGGGGGGGCGTTTAAAAAAAAATGTGGGCTTCCCAATCATTTACAGTGAGGGGAAAAAAGTATTTGACTGGCTGCTGATTTTGTAGCTTTGCCCACTGACAAAGAAACGATCGGTCTATAATTTTATCGGTCGGTTTATTATAACAGTGAGAGACAGAATAACAACAAAAATATCCAGAAAAGCGCATTTCAAAAAAGTTATAAATTGATTTGCATTTTAATGAGTGAAATAAGTATTTGATCCCCCGATCAATCAGCAAGATTTCTGGCTCTCTCTATACAGGTAACAAGCTGAGATTAGGAGCACTCTCATAAAGGGAGTGTTCGTAATCTCAGCTTGTTACCTGTATAAAAGACACCGGGGATTATATCGGTGGAAATGTCCTCATAAGGTGCCACATCTACATTGACTAAAGCAGAAAAAGATCCCCTATGTGGATTTTTAAGGCACTCACGTGATATATAGAAGAGGTATAAAGATTTTATTGCACAAATTAAACATAATAAAAACGGATTATTTTGGTTACAATAGCTATATGCTAAGTACAAAATCACCCCAATGATTGACTGAAAGGTTCTCGTAATTCTGATGACACGTTTCAGAGTATCGATGTCTCCTTCTTCAGGGGTGTTTATAAGAAGGTCAATCATACATCTAAGGTGTATTAATAACAAAGAGTCAGATACAGGATATGCAGAAATAACAAACAATATTGTATATATAAAAAACACATAACTTGCTAAAAATAATAATGAATATATAGACTGAAATTATGATGATGATAATAATAATAATACGTTTATATATTCATTTTTATTTTTAGCAAGTTGTGTTGTTTTTTATATATACAATATTGTTTGTTATTTCTGCATATCCTGTATCTGACTCTTTGTCAAACCATTCCCCCCCAAACCACGGCCTCCCAAACCATGGCCTCCCCCAAACCACAGCCTCCCAAACCATGGCCTTCCAGAGGGGGTGGGGCCACACGTGACATAATTGTGTGGCCCTGCCCCCTCTGACGCTACGGGGAAGCCATAGGGATGTCCCCGTGCGTCAGAGTGGGCGGGGTCACCCGGCGACATCACCGTGTGGCCCCGCCCTCAGCTATAAAAGAACTGTCACCTGAGAGGACAGTCATTACAGTGGGAGCCTCCCATGGAGGTGGATCGGTGGCAGCGTGCAGGTTTTTTTTTTTTCTTTTTCGGTCCGTCAGCGGAGCAAGAAAAGAAGAAGAAGACTTTGTGGGACATTTTTATTTTTTTATTTTTTAATAAAGGACTTGTCCAAAGCCGTGTCATGTCATTTTTACAATTTTGACACTTTTTTTGTGAAATGGTAGGGGTACATTTGTACCCCGTTACCATTTCACACAGGGGGGAGGGCTGGGATCTGGGGGTCCCCTTGTTAAAGGGGGCTTCCAGATTCCGATAAGCCCCCCACCCACAGACCCCCACAACCACCGGGCAAGGGTTGTGGGGATGAGGCCCTTGTCCCCATCAACATGGGGACAAGGTGCTTTGGGGGATACCCCAAAGCACCCTTCCCATGTTGAGGGCATGTGGCCTGGTACGGTTCCGGAGGGGGGGCGCTCTCTCGTCCCCCCCTCTTTTCCTGTGGCCTGCCAGGTTGCGTGCTCGGATAAGGGTCTGGAATGGATTTTCGGGGGGACCCCCACGCCATGTTTTTTTAAATTTTGGCACGGGGTTGCCCTTATTAGCCATACAAGACCTGAAAAGCCTGGTATGGAATTTAGGGGGACCCCCACATAATTTTTTTAAAATTTGGTTCAGGGTTCCCCTTAATATTCATACCAGACCCAAAGGGACTGGTAATGGACTGGGGGGAATCCCATGCCGTTTTTTTCAATGACTTCTTTTATGTGTATTGTCGGACCGGCAATTCATTAATAGCCGCGAGTACTTTTAAATGACTTTTTTTCCTTTGAAATGTCATTTTGCTGTCAGACTGTTCTAAACATGGGAAACATGCGCCCCTTTACAGGCATACTATAGACACCCCCCAGGTATGAAATTTAAAGGAATATTTCACTTTTATTGTTTCACTTTAAGCATTATTAAAATCACTGCTCCCGAAAAAACTTCAATTTTTAAAACTTTCTTTTGCATTGATACATGTCCCCTGGGGCAGGACCCGGGTCCCCAAACACTTTTTATGACAATAACTTGCATATAAGCCTTTGAAATGAGCACTTTTGATTATTCATGTTTGTGTCCCATAGACTTGATGTTTGGGTGTTCGAACAAATTTTTTGCTTGTTCGCATGTTCTGGATGCGAACTGAGCCGGGGGGTGTTCGGCTCATCCCTAGTAGAGAGGGGTGGAGGACACTGAATGGAGGCCAGTGGAGGGATTGGCAGAGAGGGGTGGAGGACACTGAATGGAGGCCAGTGGAGGGATTGGCAGAGAGGGGTGGAGGACACTGAATGGAGGCCAATGGAGGGATTGGTAGAGAAGGGTGGAGGACACTGAATGGAGGCCAGTGGAGGGATTGGTAGAGAGGGGTGGAGGACACTGAATGGAGGTCAGTGGAGGTATTGGCAGAGAGGGGTGGAGGACACTGAATGGAGGCCAATGGAGGGATTGGCAGAGAGGAGTGGAGGACACTGAATGGAGGCCAGTGGAGGGATTGGCAGAGAGGGGTGGAGGACACTGAATGGAGGCCAATGGAGGGATTGGTAGAGAGGGGTGGAGGACACTGAATGGAGGCCAATGGAGGGATTGGTAGAGAGGGGTGGAGGACACTAAATGGAGGCCAGTGGAGGGAATGGCAGATAGGGGTGAAGGGCACTGAATGGAGGCCAGAGGAGGGATTGGCAGAGAGGGGTCGAGGACACTGAATGGAATCCAATAGAGGGATTGGTAGAGAGGGGTGGAGGGCACTGAATGGAGGCCAGTGAAGGGATTGGTAGAGAGGGGTGGAGGGCACTGAATGGAGGCCAGTGGGGGGGATTGGTAGAGAGGGGCGGAGGACACTGAATTGAGGCCAGTGGGGGGAATTGGTAGAGAGGGGTGGAGGACACTGAATGGAATCCAGTGGAGGGACTGGTAGAGAGGGGTGGAGGACACTGAATGGAAGCAAAGTGGGGGGGATTGGTAGAGAGGGGTGGAGGACACTAAATGGAATCCAGTGGAGGGATTGGTAGAGAGGGGTGGAGGACACTGAATGGAGGCCAGTGGGGGGGATTAGTAGAGAGGGGTGGAGGACACTGAATGGAGGCCAGTGGGGGGGATTGGCAGAGAGGGGTGGAGGACACTAAATGGAGGCCAGTGGGGGGGATTGGTAGAGAGGGGTGGAGGACACTGAATGGAGGTCAGTGGGGGGGATTAGTAGAGAGGGGTGGAGGACACTGAATGGAGGCCAGTGGGGGGGATTGGCAGAGAGGGGTGGAGGACACTGAATGGAGGCCAGTGGGGGGGATTGGTAGAGAGGGGTGGAGGACACTGAATGGAGGCCAGTGGGGGGGATTGGCAGAGAGGGGTGAAGGACACTGAATGGAGGCCAGTGGGGGGGATTGGTAGAGAGGGGTGGAGGACACTGAATGGAGGCCAGTGGGGGGGATTGGCAGAAAGGGCTGAAGGACACTGAATGGAGGCCAGTGGAAGGATTGTTAGAGACAGATGGAGGACACTGAATGGAGGCCAGTGGAAGGATTGTTAGAGAGGGGTGGAGGACACTGAATGGAGGTTGGTGGAGGGATTGACAGTGTCCAGGATTACACCGAGTACCCTGGCATGAGGAGAGGGACTGATGGTTGCAATATTGATTTTGATGGAAAAGTCATGGAAGGGGGCACAGGTGGGGGGGATATATTATCAGTTCGGTTTTAGAGAGATTTTGATTAATAATTTGCCTACCGGGCACTTTCACCCCCCAGTCCTGCCCAGGCGCCTATTCTCAGCTTTCAGCGCTGTCACACTTTGAATGACAATTGTGCCGTCATGAAACACTTTACACATAGGACATTTTTATCATCCCTTTGAGACAGATAGAGCTTTCTATTGGTGGTAAAATATTTTTTGCTAAACAAACAAAAAAAGTCCTAAACTTTTGAAACTTCTTAGTTTCTGTAATGAAATTTTGTAAATAATTCATTTTTCTTCTTCACTAGTGGGCACTGATATGTAGCAATGATGGGCATTGATAGGCGGCACTGATGAGGAGGCACTGATATGTGGCACTGATATGCATCACTAATAGGTGGCACTGACAGGCAGCACTGATAGGCACTGATTGGCGGCACTGGTGGGCACTGTTGGGCACAGATTGGCAGCACTGGTGGGCACTGTTGGGCACAGATTGGCAGCAGTGGTGGGCACTGTGTTGGCTGATGATCAGATGTCCCCGTGTGGATTTGCTGGTTTTCGGCTCTCCTCTCTTCATGCGCTGTCAGTGCGATTGGAGGATTGCGAGGATTGCCGATAACCGGCAAATCCTCTTTACATCCGTAAACAGTGGCAGTGATCTGTTAAAGCTGCATCCTTCAGACGCAGCTGATCACAGATTGGGTAAAGAGCCAATCACAGAGGCTCTTTACCATGTGATCAGCTGCGTCCGAAGGATGCAGCATTAACGGATTCACTGCACTGCAGGGGGGCGCTTAGGCAACGCATGCAAGGGAGGACATCATGACGGCCTCCTGGCAAAGTGCGTCCCGCTGTACAGCATGGTCATGAAGAGGTTAAGGAAGTGTGCGACATCCAGGCTGATATGTCGGTTAGTAAATGTTGGCTTCAAATTTTCCAGAAATGTTCGGTCTTTGCCGCTCAAACAACACTTCTATACATATTGGTTGTGTGCCATATTATACTTTATCTGCTGCATTGTATTATTTGTTGTGGTTATCTACATAATTACTTCCCCAGAGTTACCACTTCACACTACAGGTGGGTCATCATCACCGGAGCCAGACAGAGGAACCCAATCCACACAGCAGATCCTCCTGGAATAATGCTCCATGAAGGGTTCCATTGTTGGTTGTACATATTATACAAGATTCGTTTAGAAACGGTTTCAGATTCTCATAGTAAGGTGCAGGAAATTTCCCTGAGGGATGTTTTCTCCTTTCATCTTTAATCCAAAAAATAATAGAAAAGTAGGAAATACCTCTACAAGCACCACAAACATGATGTATCCTCGACATCAGCAACGCAAAGCACACAATGATTCCTACAACATAAAACACAGATCTGGGTTTCTTTATAACAATATTGGGTTTGCAATAGAAGCGAGGCTTATCTCTTCCATCCTCATAACGCTCGAAAAAACGGACTTCCCACCAAAAATGAAGATGGTTGACCAATGACTCCTTTTCTGGGGAATGTGTTGGCCATTTTCTATTTTTGTGAATAATTCTTCCAGTTTTTGTATTTTAGGTTTGGGGTCCTTTATTGTAGTAAATGATTCTATACCATGTGATGAGTGCGGTGAGGGAAGGATAGGTGGGAGTTGGGATGCGGCGTGGTGTGGAGAGGACTATGGATCCCTCTCCGGAATACCTGTGCTTACATGAACAGAGATTTATGGTGCTGATCCAGCGTTTACCTGTGTCTGAATGAACAGAGATTTATGGTGCTGATCTAGTAGATGGCAGAGAAAAGCTGACGCAGCAAACCTGAGCGGGGATTTAAACGCACAGCTCTTTGTCCAGCAGTAATGACCACAACTTTCGCTCCGGAGACTTGTCCTCCTCCTATATGGTGCGGCAATAAGCCTTTAAATAAAAAACCCAATCGATCCGAAGTCAGCAACCTGTGAATTAAAATGTAAAAGTCATATTATAATCTGCTGACCTGTACAATCGCACGAATTGAGGAATTTAGTTCTGCCTAAGAGGTCACGGCCATCGCAAAGACAAATGATGACATCACCTTCTTCCGCTAACGCTCCAAAATGTAGAAGAAACTTCTTAACTGGACAATAGAGCTGAGGCAAAGGAATGTCTTCATCAGGGCTTTTTTCCCTCAGAGAATAGGTGCAGGTATCCCCCCTTCCAAGTCACCCCTTGTCTCTGCCCCCTGCCCACCTCCGAGCACCATCGCTTGTCTCCACCCCCTACCCACCTTCGAGCACCACCTCTTGTCTCCACCCCTGCCCAGCTCTGAGCACCGTCTCTTGTCTCCACCCCTGCACACCCCCGAGCACCGCCCCTTGTCTCCACCCCTGTGCACCTCCGAGCACCGTCTCTTCTCTCCACCCCTGCCCACCTCCGAGCACTGTCTCTTGTCTCCACCCCCTACCCACCTCAGAGCACCGTCCCTTGTCTCCACCCCTGCGCACTTCCCATTACCACCCATTTTAGAGAATTCTGAACCAAGTATCATTTTGTGCAGAAATTTGCAGATCTCCATCTTCCACCCAACTGCCACTGCTGGCATGACTCATGCCTATTTATGAGGTGACCTGCCCCCTGCCAGATCTTTTTACTCGGGATTGATTGAGGTACTCATAAATATTCCAAGCAGCTCTTCCTAGCCCCCTGCCACTATGTCTGGAACATTTTCCAATGTCCCAGAAAACTGGGGGAGGCACCAGAGAGGCTGCTAGGATGAGTCAACCAGCCCTGAGTCACTGAACCCTGACCAAGATTACCAGTTCAGGCTTAGCCCTGAGCTGACCTTAAAATTTCCAACACTACTAGCTTAACTAACAACCTAGCACACTAGAGGGTGCGACATAAAGTTTATGTAGTGCTACCCCAGAAGGTATTTTCTCAGATCTTCCCTGGTTTCAGCCCCTGTAGCCAAGCCCCTGGACGCAGGTCACCTTCCTCCGTGATACCAGACAGGATCCATGGACATCCTCCTTCAGTCAGCTCTCAGGAGAACCCTGGGTTTCAGTATTGCACTGTTCAGGCCCTCATGTCGCCCACCTGAGGCCTCATGGCAGCCTGTGCTAGGGAGAGGCAACAGGCCTCCTCCCCAACTGGACCTCTCCTCTCAGGAGGAAGACCCAGATCCCATGTGCTCACCAAATATAAATAACAGCACCCAGCATACTCAGGGGCACTACGCCCTGTAATTGGCTGGGAGGGCATTCATATTCATGCTGCTGATCTGCATGGGTCAATCATAGCAGGAGCCAATCATAGCGGCAGCACTGTGAGTCACACAGGACACCCTTACTGAACAATTATGACTGAGGTAGAACACCTGTCCCCATTCCTAATAAGTTTACCTGCTATGCTATCCCAAACCAATTCTCTACCTATACCCACCAATAACCAGACCACACCAGAGTTTGGATACAAAAAAAACAGAAATATATGTAATAAGGTAGCTGACCTTTGGAGCCACTACACCCAAAACTAGTTAATTTTATATGTGGAAAAATAGGCCCCCAGACGCAACACACCGGCTTGAATATAATAACCAAACTATCCACAAAGACCTTCCCAGGTAACTCATTGTTAACTGAATGCACCCGAGGACTCCATACCACAGATGGTCCCCAGCCCTTACCCGAGGACTCCATACCACAGATGGTCCCCAACCCTTACCTGAGGACTCATACCACAGATGGTCCCCAGCCCTTACCCGAGGACTCCATACCACAGATGGTCCTCAACCCTTACCCAAGGACTCCATACCACAGATGGGTCGCCAGCCATTACCCGAGGATGCCATACCACAGATGGTCCCCAACCCTTACCCGGGGATTCCATACCACAGATGGGTCCCCAGCCATTACCCAAGGACACCATACCACAGATGAGTCCCCAGCCATTACCCGAGGATGCCATACCACAGATGGTCCCCAACCCTTACCCGAGGACTCCATACCACAGATGGTCCCCAGCCCTTACCCGAGGACTCCATACCACAGATGGTCCCCAACCCTTACCTGAGGACTCCATACCAGAGATGGTCCCCAACCCTTACCCGGGGACTCCATACCACAGATGGGTCCCCAGCCATTACCCAAGGACACCATACCACAGATGGTCCCCAACCCTTACCTGAGGACTCCATACCACAGATGGGACCCCAGCCATTACCCGAGGATGCCATACCACAGATGGTCCCCAACCCTTACCCGAGGACTCCATACCACAGATGGGTCCCCAGCCATTACCCGAGGACACCATACCACAGATGGGTCCCCAACCATTACCCGAGGACTCCATACCACAAATGGTCCCCAACCCTTACCCGAGGACTCCATATCACAGACGGGTCCCCAGCCATTACCCGAGGATGCCATACCACAGATGCGTCCCCAGTCATTATCCAAGGACTCCATACCACAGATGGGTCCCCAGCCATTACCCAGAGACTCCATACCACAGATGGGTGATCAATCATTCCCCAAGGATGCCATAGCACAGATGGGTCCCCAGCCATTAGACTATCGCTGATTTTTTACCACCTCCAAAGACCACAATTTCCAGGCTGCTGTGACTTCAAGACCTCAACCCAAACCAAAACACAGGGAGGACCTGTGTTGAGGTATTTGTTTGTCTGCCTCTTCCTGTGCTTGCTGTGCCCCACGTGGACCCCTCGCTTCCATCAATCAGTTCGTATATAAACCATACCCACCATGCCTTAACCATTTACATCCCTGTCTCCCCTCATCACCCGGTCATGCATGCCCTTCGCTTATTTTTTATTTTTGCTTGGGGACCACATCTATAGTAAACTATTTACATCCTAGCACCTATCTAAGAGGGCGCTACATTTAAAAAAATGAACCCCAAATCTTTATTCAGAAAAAAATGAGTCACTGCACTTTTTGGTTTTTCTATAGACTCTCTTTGGAAAAAGTGTTTTTCAGCACAAAACTTGGATGTGTACAGAGATATTTCCCACCCATAACCAGAGACCAGTCTGTTACACCGGGCCCCACACCAGAAGGGTAACATCTTTCTACTTGCCAGTGACACCCGTCCCGGCAACGACTACAAAGCTATTTTGAGGGGATTAGCGTCAAACACCGTTGCAGACACCGGCTGTATCTGGGAAAATACTGCTTAGCAGACAGGATGGAGGGTTCCAGCATGTGGGAAGTGTTGGAGTTCATGAAGTGTGATTCTCCGTCCTCCAATCATTGCATTCCTGATCCATCCTCACAAGTGCCGCTTCATCACAGCTAATTGTGTAAATATGTAAATGTGTTTGCGTTTGGATTCGATCATTCAAACATATGGACTGCCAGCCGGGATCCTTGTACTCATTTCCTAATCCTTGCTAATATTTTTTATAGCCTCCAGTGGGAGACCTCCAAGAAATATGAGAAACACAGGGAGGCTGAACATCGCCATAGGTAACATGTCAGTAACATGATGTCTACTTCTTCATCCATCTGAGGAATTCCTCCTACCTGCACCTTGTGTATGTCACCTGCATGAGATGTACATTGATCATATAGTCCCATGGTGTCATTCTCCTCCCTCTTCACCTCCCTCTTCCTTCCCACCCCCCTTCTCCTTCCCTCCATTCTCCCACCCCTCCCTTCTTCTCCTCCCTCTTCACCTCCCTCTTCCGTCCCATCCCCCTTCTCCTTCCCTCCATTCTCCCATCCCACCCCTCCCTTCTCCTCCCTCCATTCTCCCACCCCACCCCTCCCTTCTCCTCCCTCCATTCTCCCACCCCACCCATCTTCTCCTCCCTCCATTCTCCCCACCCCACCCCTCCCTTCTCCTCCCTCTATTCTCACACCCCACCCCTCCCTTCTCCTG